>JALLAU010001324.1:0-10280 GCA_036939495.1 Thalassiosira hispida | reverse complement strand
GAGCATCGAGTGTGCAAAGATATCTGACATAACGGTTCAAAGTAGTTTTACACTCTACCAAAGTGGATGATGGTTTTTCTGGCGGGAGATAATCGACCAGGCGCGCACACGAAACAAATGGCGGGGAAGCGAGATTCGCCCGAAATGACCCAAAAAGGTAGATAAATAGTCCGTCCGATAAATGGGCGAACATCAGTGTACACACAACATACAATAGCTAGATACGATACACAGACATACTCGAACAGGAGGGTGGCGTGGCATCAGTGGAATAGTAGGTAGTCTTCCTCACACCAGAACCAGAGTGCTAGGTGTTATTCCCATACTACTTTATCCTTGCGTCTAACAGTATCTTGGTATTCCTCTCAATTCAGAATGCAATGATCGAGGTGATAAGTCTAGTGGCAACAGTGGTGATTCAGTTCCGACTCGCTTCTGCACACTATGATCCGCTCTTAAATGGTACATCTTTCTCACCTGATATCGCCAAAGCGCAACAGGAGCATGCACAGCTGCTCAAAGTGTGGAGACACTCAGAACCCAGGTATCAGAGCCGTTTTGAGTACTCGACGGGTTCAGTTGAATCATCCTCATCGCCGAGAACCTGTCTCCACTTTCCAGATGATGATACGCTTCAGCAGCTTCGGGCATTTTACCTTCAAGAAGCTGGAGAAATCGGAAGTGCCCCTTTTCCATTCTCTTTGCCCGGTTTAGCCAGTGATTCCGACCATTTTCGGCTTCATGTTCCAAATGTTGGAACATATAATGGGGTCGATGCTGCAATAGAGTACATCAACATAGCGGATGGAATGAAGAACGATCGATTTTCCACGTTTGTTGCAAGCCAAGTAGTGGACCAGACCCCCTTTTTTCCCTCTCGGGATGTGCTTGCAGTGACATTTGCACAGATCATCATGTGGAATCGCGGCATCAAAACAGATGTCACCAGAATCTTCTATGAGATGGAGTTTCGTCCTTGCTCTTTGTCACTCGAAGGTTTAGTGTATACCTTCGACGATCAGAGCATATCTTCCTTCTTGGAACAGCGCTTCGCCAATCGGTATTTGTGTGAGCGGATCCAAGGTTTCTGCGTTGGCGAGCATCAGCAGTACGACTCGGATGAAGACTGCACCACATTTCTGAGTTCTCTCCCCGAGAATGACCCAGAATGCAACTCGACAGCATCCTCGATGCTATCTGAGGTCACGTACTCGCTGGAAGGAAACACCTCAAATTGTCGATTCCTGCACCATTTCATGGCATCTGGCAATCCTGATGTACACTGCCCACACGTCGGAAAGAATGGAGGACCAGACATAGATGAAAAATTCAAATGTACCCCCGCAACATGCAGAAAGAAGGAACAGGCCACCCAAAAAGATCAACTCTGCATCCCTGAGTGGCAGGAGGAGGCAGAGGTGGCCATAGTTGCTTCGTTACCACATTGTTTAGGTGCAATATCTAGTAACAAGTGCACCATTGAATGCAGACAAGCTCTCTCCCAATATGGGCTGTCTGGCTATACCCAGAGTAAGGATGCATCAGAGCAAAATAAAGGGCTGTCGCTTCGAACACGCACTTGTGTGTGCTCTCGTGAAATTGCCGCATTGCCACTGTCGAGCGTACTAGGTCGCATTTCATTTTCTGTTGGTGATCTGCTGAACTCTTGTGGGATGGATGAGTTTGTAAGCGATACCTTCGACCCCTGTGAAACCCAGCAGTATGAAAAAACATCAAAGGATCAAGTCTCTTGGGATGAGGATTCAGTCACCTCCGAGGAGTTTCTCAAGCAAATTCTCGCCGACATGGTAAAAAGATCTGTCGGTTTGCAAGAACATACAGTTACCTTCTCATCAGAATCAGAACGGGCAAGCAAGTCCATGATCATGGATTTAGAGTTCGTAAAGCAGCTTGCCGGAAAGCCGTTCCATCACCTATTGCCTGAGATCCAAGTGACAGGGTGTCCATTCTTTCACGGCCCGATTGTTGGCTCACACGAACAGGTCATGGGTCTTCTCCAGTCCAGACAAAAGCGATCAAGGAAATATATTACGGGGGGAAACAGAGACCTGCAGATCGATCCCGAGGCGCAACCAATACTGGGATCTCTGCTTGACAGTGGGAGTCCAGCACATCTAGGTTTAAGGGCGGTTTTCTTTGATGCTTTCCCGATACTTTCTAAACCCCTAGACGGCCCATATGCAATTGTTTTCGAGGATGTCCCCGAGGATGTGCTGAAGAGTTTTTTTGTGGGCGGAGCTTCAGGCGCATCCAAGGAAAGCCAAGTTTCTCACGACCTTCTCAAGTACATTTTCAAGCATTTCTTCCCAGACGCCTCGCATCCTTTCGTTGATGAGCTTTCCAGTCTGTTTTTGCAGTTGATGCCTGTAGCTGAGCAAATGGTTGCGCGAAGTGCTCTTTGGCACGCTGTCTCTGGCGAAGGCATTGATCGGCTACAAAGAGTGTTGTCCCGCAAAACTGCAAGAATGGTTGAAGCTTATTTCGGTCCTGAGAAAATGGAGGCATATGTGCGGCAGACTAGTGCTGGGACAATTGAAGATCTGTCCCTAGGGCTGACCCTGCAGCTCTCCATTGGTGTCACAACCATGCTCAGAGTAGCAACCGAAACACGCTCCCGGATTCTCGTGGACCCGGGTGCAATGATTCAGCTTTTTCAACAGAATCCTTTCAGATTTGTGCTTGAGCAGTTACGCCTCCTCTCCAGCGTGACATTAGACGGATTTGCTGCTCTTGAGCAAGACCAAGATGTTGTATTGCAATATCAAGGCGAGTCTGTGGTATATCGTGGGGGACAAGAATGGAAATCTGGCTCGCCATACGCAGTTGAGTACTCCATCAGCACCGCTAACCAAGATGAAAGAGTCTTCCCCAACCCTGAAATGTTTGACCCTTCAAGGGATCTCAACAAGACGCTTACTTTTGGGGCACCAGAGTATGCATTTACAGCTGCAAACTATGGTGAAACCCAAGGCCACCTGTGTGTTGGTCACAACTTTGTGATTGGTTTCCTTGGGCACGTCATCGGGCAAGTGTTTCCTCAAGACCTATACTATGAACGAGGGTACCCAAAAGTGTATCACGTATCAGTGGTGACAATCTGGGTTGTAGCGATACTGTTGCTGTGCATTGGGGTTTTCACAATACTCTATCTCTTGCTTGCAGTACAGCCAATGATAGAACCATTCATGTCGAGTATTCTTCTTCAAGTAGACTCAGACGATTTTGAGCATTTCAGCCACCAGTCCAGATCGCGGTCCATGACATGCGTGGTAGAAAAAACGGGACATATCCACCAGTTGTGTTTGAGAAAGATATACCTTTTCAAACCAGTCCGACATTTCCCTTATTGGGGAGAGGGAAGACGCCACATTAAAGCTGGACAATTTCTTTTGGAGAACGTGAATGCGACCATTTATAGTGGTCGTCTAACAGGTGAGAAAACTATATTATATAGCTTCCTTTCAGCTCTTTGGCTACTGCGTCTTCAAGTTGTACATATTAATAACTTCTGGTTGTCGTACCTCTAATCAATCAATAAGGTATCCTGGGCCCATCCGGGGCCGGCAAGACATCGTTATTGAATGTCATTGCTCGTTATTACTCCTCTGGGCTATTAGCTTCCGGTACGGTTCTTCAAGTTTCAAGCACGAACTCCTCGGCCGGGTCTCTTGACAATGTGGCATTTGTCCATCACAACTACAAAACAATGCTCTTCGAACACTTGACAGGTATTGAGAATTTAATTATAGGAAGTATTGTGCGGTCAAGAGATACGGGTGTGTCTTGGAGTGACTTTCTCAGTGGGAGAGTCAATAATAATATCTCACTAATAAAGGCGCTGAGGTACATCGTTAGCACAATGCAGCTCGGGAAGTGCCTTGGTACAATTGTGAAGAATATGAGCTCAGGGGAGCAGCGACGCCTCTCAATTGCTGTCGAGTGTCTCAAGCCATCACGCGTTGTGCTGTTGGATGAACCCTTGTCTGGACTTGACAGTGTAGTGGCGCATGAGGTGGTTGGTATGCTGAAAGGGATGGCTAAAAAGCTTGGCAAAATGGTGGTGATGATTGTCCACCAGCCAAGCAGAGAAATCTTTGAGGCACTTGACGACTTACTTCTCATGAAAGGAGGAAAGTGCGTCTTCACTGGGTGCCGAACTGAAGCTCTCAACTGGATGCATTCTACCAGTGACTTGGTCAATCCAGCTGACAATCTAATCACCTTTCTGTCAACGTTTGCGGAACGAGAGTCGTATGCCACACCCAAGCTATTTAAGCCTACGCCGGGAAGGGTAAAGTCACGTTCAGGGTTGGCTTCATTCTCGAACAGGTTCATGGCTTGTACCTTGGCATCCTGGTTTGGACTGAGAGACTTCAGCTTGTTTGTCCTCTTGTTCCTGGCGATCCCGATGGTAATGTTTTTTATCGCCGCCTACAACCTGGGCCCAGAGACAGCTCCACAGGAGTCAATCGTCTTGATCATTTTACTTGTGGGTGGTCCTGGCAGTATGTGGTTACAAGTCTCAGGCATTTACAGGGCGTCCCAGTTGATGTCATACACTCACATGGCCAAACATGGACTCTACAGCGGAGTTGATTTTGCAATTCACCTTCTTGTGTACTACTCCATCCTTGCCACCTTAATGTGCATCGCTGTGTATCCAGTCAGCCTTCTTCTCAGTTTTTCGGAAGTTCTGACAAGTACAATGATGATGGAAGCAATGGCTGTTGCTGTTGCTTCCCTGTTCACTTTTGTCGCATTTTCCCTTCTCTGTAATCTATTGGTGTCAAAACCGGAGCTTCCTGAATACGCATTCTTTGCAGCGAACAGCTCTGTTGGTTCGGCCCTATTGGTCTTCATGGGCATTGGGTGGATCTTCTCTGGAATGCTTTACCGATCAGGCACCACTGAGGTCCCTGTCGTTTATGAGATAATCGCATACATGAGCCCGCAATATTGGGCGGGGATGGCATTTCTTGTGTCAATTCTCGATGATACCATGTTTGGCAGCTGTGAGGAAACGATCAGCATTTTTTGTATGGGAGACTCGTTCCTGTTGAACTACAACGTCGACAAAATGCCCCTCATACCCGGTTTCGCCATTTGGATTTTGCTGGCCAGCACGTTGGTGGCGTCTGTGGCGGCTTGTTTTGTCAGCTACAAAGTTTCGTCAAGGAAACTCCTCCTAGTTGAACCTATTGCATTACCATCCGCTGGCCACATTGATAAGGATTCCAACGAAGCAAACCGCGTCCGCGAGCAACAAGCACCAACAGGAGCTCTCGAAGATGCGCCAACAGATCTGCAAGGGGAGGGAGATTCAGCTCTAAATCTCAACCATGATACTGTGCTTGAAACATGGTTTTCCCAAGCCCTGGAGCCAGCAGCTCTGCAAGGAGAGGGAGCTTCAGCTCTAAATCTCGACTATTCTCCTTAGATGTAGTTAAGACATACTATGCACAAGCTGCCCGTAGGAGGAGCATGGACTCCATGTCCTTGTCTTCTGATGAAGAAGCTGACAATGATGTTGAAGAAAAAGACAGTATGTTCTGTTGAGGTGATGATGTGTACCATAGTAATGTACAGAATTAGTTTCTTGTTACAAATCCTCTTTATATTGTATCATGTATCATCATCACATAAAAGTACCAGTGGAGGAGAACCGCTCAGCCGTAATTCATCTGGCAATAATAAGAAGTCACCATTCTCACCATTTCAGTTGACGGAAATATTATATCCCATCCACATTTCCTTTCAGGGCAATCGTAAAACCGTAAGACAACACCTCGCTTGAAATTGCAATCAGTTCACTGTGGCATCATTGAAAGAGAAGTATCGCCAATATAACATCCCCCACAATACCTACACTCAAGTTGTCATGCCCTGAGGGTAGAAATATGTTCCCTTCTTCAGAATGTGATGCGGTGGGAATTGTGCGAAGGCGAAGATCATACAGTGACTTGATTCTATTCAAAAAGGATTGATTGTACCTGCTTGGAGGAAACATACCAATCTAAAAGAAAACCAAAGCTTGGCATTTGGACGACTGCCAAGCTGCCAAGAGCTGCCACCACTTGATCGTCCTTCGTGTTCGATATCTTATCCGCCGTTTGTCTATTGCCTGATGCACATCTGAAACTGTACTTTGTTTAATAGTAAACATTTTACTTTAAACATTTTATTTGATGTCGCATGAACGATTGACCCTGTCTCTACCTACCTCTCTTGCACCACCACTAGATAAATGCAACGGATGACAATATTCCAAAGAGTCTATTCATGTTGGCATTTGGACACCAATTGAATACCAAAAGTGCTATGATATTGACACTTATTTTTGGTGGAATAGACATGACACACAGTTCAATGATTTTGGAGCCAGCTCCCATACAAAGATGCCTTCGATGAACCACTCAATCATAATCCCTTGATAGTCGGAGTCGGAGCGCTGGTGTGATCAAACGCACCACCAGCGATCACTTCCAGGAGTGGTACTCGTTACACAAGACGAATCACTGGGACAACCACTTCTGCAATCTGAGCAATCAAATCTCCCATTATCCTGAATTCCACACCAATACCCTGATACGCACCACCAGCGATCACTTCCAGCACTAGGACTCGGTTCGCATGCTAATCCACTGGGACAACCATTTCTACACTCTGTGCAATCAAAATCGGAGATTTCCTCGGATGTATCATTATCTTGAATGTCGCACCTAGTGGGGATGGGTGTATCCAACTGTAATGTTGGTGCCAATGTAGGTAAAAAAGATGGGGTAATGGTTCTGCCCAGAGAAGGAGTAAATAGACGGGGAAAGAATACAAACATACAGTGAGCAATCTACTACAAAAATGAGAAATAAGACATGACAGAACAACCCAGATCGCATTGAGAAAAGCCATAGATACCAAATACTTCCGGCATTATTGTCGGAGAAATGGTTCTGTTAATATGCCATCACCAACATCAAGTGAGCAATTCATTTTTGGTGAGAACAGTAATCTATCAAAGAAGCGAATGGTTTGTATTTGAAGTATTGACCAAAGTGCATTACTTACGGAAATAAAGTCGGGTAGAGTGTCGGATTCAAGGTTCTATGTACGTGAAAATGTGTAGGACAAAAAAGACAAGATTGTGTCAGATCAAAGTAATGGTGGTATGAACAAACAACCATGAGTCAAGAATGATAAAACACTTACGGGAAGAGAGTCGGAGAGAGTGTTGGAGTGATAGTCCTGTTGATAAACATACACAAAGATAGATATGTTTTGCATTATAACATCAGTGCTGAATCAACTCGGATAGGTAAAACATGATATAGAAACAAATATATGAACTCACGGGAATAGTGTTGGAGAAAAGTTTCTAACAAAAGACGCAATAAAGCAGCGGATATGAAATACTATCATTGTCAGCGAAAATTTGCAAAGAACAACAAATGAGTGCAAAGGCACAAACAAATATCATCGGGAGAACACTCACGGAGGAGATGTCGTCGGTTTACGTGTTTCACACTTCCACCTTTTGCAATCTGTTGTCTCTGGTGGTATTGACGGTGGTTTCGGCCGGATAACTGGTGAGGGTTCTGACCAGGAAGGCTTGGATTTCCTGGACTTCTTTGAATTCTTGGATGCTTTGCTCTTATTGCTCGACGAATGATAGTCCCCTTGGTCGTCATCCTTCCGATTTCCAATATTGACCAGTTCCCTCCTTCCGAGAGGCTTCTTCCTTTTCTTCTTGCGGCCACCACTTGCGGTGCCTTCACTTGCCTGCCAGCCACCACGAACACCGTGAGATGTCCAACCGCCATTGTCCCACCCGTCACCGGCCCATTCCACACAGATACATCGAGATCCGCCCCCCCACGAGTCATCCACAGACCAATTCCCATGCCAGGAGACTCCTTCATTTGATGCAACTTTGTGAGGGGTTGGTTTTGTCTTCTTTCTCGTATCTTTCTCTTTTCTTTCCTCCCCACTCTTCTTCTTCTTTTGATCTGGCCGTTCCCGTTGTTTCATCTTTTGTCCCTTCTTCTCCTTGCGAGGATTCCCATTCTTTGTTGTATCCATGTTTTCATCTTTTTGATCCTTCGTTTGTTCCTTCTTTTTCTCTCTATATTGTTTCCTTACCATTGCCTTTTGCCCCTTCTCGTTAAACTTGGAATTATTGTATCCGTCGGTTTGAGCTGTCTTCTTTTGGAGCTTGCTGGTTAAATTGTCCATGTCATCTCTATCGTTGGACGATCCGTAGGCAAACGTCTTCGTCTCATTCTGCCTGTTAGGTTTTTGTCTCTCGGTGGCCTTTTGCTGCAGCTTTGACTCCTTCCTCTCCTTCTTTTGTTGTATTTCCTTTTGCTGCGGGTTTCCAGCCGAGCTAGCTTCAATCTCGTTCACCCTCTTTTCCTTGCTGGAACTTTTTTTTGTGCGAGGCTCATCTTCCTTTGCCAATCGCCGCTCAATGTCACTCTCCTCATTTTCATCCGTGTACAACGGCGCCAGTAGCTGTCTTCGCTGTCGATGCACCAATAGTCTCGTTCGACCTTCATCTTCGTTGTTCAACGGAACATCGTTAAGCTCATCACCCGATGCCTTGGTCTGCGTTTGTTGTTCCTCCTGTTCTTGCTGTTGCTGAGCAGCGAGTTTCTGTCTGACACGCGACCGCGGTTGTGCTACCGTTGACAGCTTCATTGCGCGAACATCTCCCATGACTAAATCATCCATACCTGCAACTGCATTATTGTTCGGTATTATTGCATTAGAGTTGGGCATTATTTGTGCGGGCGTCGTTCTGCAAGTGATGGCAAGGCAGAGGAGGAAAGGCGAGCCGATGGTCCTCATGTCGATTTTGTTTTTGTCAGATTGGATTTTGTATAGATGTTATTTTGAAGCAATTATTGATGCCCAGAGGTTCATTGCCTGGAGATTGGAGGAGACGAATGCATGTATCGTAGTAGTAGTAGTATCGTGCGTTTATATCTGGCTGTCACCGTTTTGGCTGTTGATGCTATTCATCTATTTTCAATAATTTGGACCAGCTAGCATATTCCGTGAAGTTTGTCACAGCTAATAGCAGTTTAGTGAATGAAGTCCCCCGAGCGAATGTCTCATTGTCATTTTAGCTGCACATAATCATGGTAGAATGAATCATGATTATGATAGAAAGGCCCCGCTTCAAGTCTTACGATATGTACAGTAAGAAGCAACGGAAATCAAACTCCGTTACGTTCAACACTCGGCGGCGTTGAATTCAATTATTTAATATCATACCATAGTCAAAATAGGAATTAGTATTTATGACTCCTAACCAAGGCCCGTCAGTAACAAGGGAAAGCCGTGGCAAGTGGCTAGCTTGTGGTGAGAGAAGCGAGAGCACGCAAGGACATGACGCGATAGAACCTCATATCGTACCATTACTAGCTCAGCGTTGTAGGAGGAGGAAGCGTGCATATGATATCAGCTCGCCCTCCTCTAACAGAAACGAAGCCGTAGGTAACACCCTCACCATCATCATCATGAACATGAGAGAGCAGCAATACGATGATGGGGAGAGCGGGGGCAGCGGTTGGATGGCCTATCGATGACACACCACAATCTCAAACGAGCAGCCATCATGACCTGCCTACCCGATAAAATCAGAGCAGACTGTCTTATGGCGACTGCCGCATGGCCGAAGCTCTGTAGCTGAGCGGCTGTCAGGCCATGCGAGGCATTCTGTAGACTTGACCGCAGTAAGGCACGTTGCATTCTTTTCATGGACACGGACAGTATGGTCCAAGCTATTCCTTTCCTGCGAGTGTGTGGGCAAGTTGTGAAAAATAGTCATTATTTTGCACTTTGTTCAGCCAAAATGTATTGCGGTTTCAACAGTTCATTGGCAAAAAATGCTTGTTATGGGTAGTTTATGGGGATAGGCTATCGGCTTCGTCTGCTTGTGCTGTGTATAGAAGAACTGTAAGGATCGTCTCACTTTGACTCATGGCTCTAAAGATATGGCTTGTTTGGGGGAGACTGGCAGTCTTCTTCATTTTAACGTCTGTGTAAAGCTATTTGATCGAGATTTTCATTTATGTTCTGGTTACTCCCAACAGGTTATACTATTTTTCAAATTACTCAAGAATGACCATGTATTTCAGTCTTGGCGTTCGACCATTCAGAATACACTGGGAAGGACCGGCACTCACCCTGTCCGAGAGATTTTGTTTTGTTGCTTGTTTTGATATTATGGTCAATATAGCACTGCAGATGAACAGGAATAG
>JALLAU010001323.1:0-10285 GCA_036939495.1 Thalassiosira hispida | reverse complement strand
TAATTCGACACAACGCCGTCATGGTCTTCTCCAAGATGTTGGTGCATCTTCTGATGAGCCTCGGGTGAATCCTACTCTCTGAGTCACGCCCGCGCACACCAATCTCGTGTTCACTTTGCTCCCAGTTTGAGATGGTTAGATACAATCTGGATACAAAATCACATTTGCCTCTTCACGTGCTGAGATCTGAGATGGGTGACCCGTGACTCCCAACTGGGACTCTCATGACTCAAACTTGTAGTTCAGAGTAGGTTCCAATTTACACAAACTCAGCTCTGAATCAGTACATACAACGGAATAAGTATACCTCTAGCCCGAATCTCAACTTATCATGCCAAATTTCAAATGTTCTGGCTAAGACCGAAAGCTTTCTTACTAAAATTTATACATTTATGCCTCGGACATCCAATGATGTCATGTCTTGTAGCGAGCATGAACCTGTAATCTGTAATGTGTATGTACGAAACAAAAACTGTGTCCCGTCAGAACTCGGAACTCGGAACTCGGAACAGGTCAAGAAACTCGTGTAAATTTCCATCCATCCCAATCGAGAAAGAGGAAAGAAACGAGAGGCACGCACATCATGGCCGTCTTTCATTGAGTGATTGTATGCATCGATAGCTAATCAATGATTTGAGTAATTAATTGCACCTCACATTTTGCGAAAAGGAAGGGCCATATCGATTTCTGCTATTGTGCAGTTCATCTGTGTCTGTAGCTTAGAAATCGGTTCGAGCTATAGATAGCCCCGCTGCAACTGCCTCACGCGCGTCTTGAGGAGAAAGCGAAAGGCTTGTTGGGTGCATTGAGCATTAATTTGTAGAAAGTGAAGAAGGCTGTAGTACCTTGAGCATCTGTGTAGAGACGACGCTGCAACATCGGTCTCAAAAAGAAGTCAAAAGGGAGAGAGCCAATATAGAAGTTATTATGGAGCCGCCGTCCGAGTTTCAATCGCCTCGTCGAGATCCATGGGAGGGCGTGCATAGGAAACATCAGCCGTCGTTCAATTATTCACGACAGCAACAACAGCAACATAATGATGAGTATCAACCACCACAGGATCATCAGCAGGCGGCCTGTAACTATAATGGCAGCAGAGAGCAAATAGCGTCCTCGTCGAGGGGACGAAGCTCTACCAGCCGCTATAGTCAACCAGCCGCCGTCACTCCTCCGGTGAAGAATGGCGATCACAATCGCCATCCGTCCTCTCATTCCAACTCGAACACGCCACGGCGAAAGGGCAATCCGCAAAGCTCTAGCCCTAGCTTGGATCATCGCAGTCCACATCGGCCTCAGCAACAGCAACAGCAACATCAAACCTCGTCGACATCGCTATCACCAAACGAATCTCGAACCTCCTCCATCGGCAGCTCCATAAACGGCAATCCGCTAACCCCCCTCACCACCCTCTCCACAATCCTAACAACCCACGCCCTCCACTCCCAAACCTCCCTCCAACTATACCGTCAATCCCACGCCCTCCACCGCCACGCCTCCGATCGCACCCATCTAGCGCTCGAAAAACTACGATCGGCACAAGCCGAGCTGGAACACTCTCAAACCGCGCAGGAATTCGCCAAGGAGGAATTGGACTCGTCCCAACTCCAAAAGGTTGCGGCGCGAGATGCGCTGGCCGGGATATGCAAGCGGACGCGCTCGTTGAGCAAACCCCTGGTGAACAAACGGGTTAGATTGGTGGGATTGAGCAGGAATGCAATGTGGAATGGACGGCTGGGGACTATCGTGAAGCTGGTGTTGGAGGGGGAGGATTGTGGACGGTGGAAGGTCGAGCTGGATGGTCGGTGGAGGGGACGGGATGCCGAGGGACGGGTGGTCGATGCGCACCACGATCATCATCATGATCATCATCATCATGATAAGGAGGAGCGGCCTCCACGGCAGGTGGGTGCAGATGCGAGTGCAGTGAATGTTGTAGTGGCCAAGGCGGAGAATTTGGAATTGGTCGAGGAGGATATCAATGATTGCCTTATTGGCAACGACGAGAACTTGGGGGAGTTGTTTGGCGGTGAACATCCTGCAGCTGCTGCAGTAGGTGGGAGCAAGCAACAACGATCGGCGAATAGCAGGTCGGCTAGTAGGTCGCGATCCGCGAATAGCAATCAACAACAAGAATATCAAGTACACCAGCAACAGCAACAGAAAATGCAGCCACACGGGGAGCTACAGCATCAGTCATCAAGGGTGGAGCGCCAGCAGTCATCATCGAGAAACGTGGATCCTCAGCAGGACGACTACTTTCGGAGAAGCAATTCGAGAGATCCGCAGCAGGATTTCAAAAGTCCACAACGAAGATCACAGCGTGATCCTTCGATAACCAGAAAAACGAATGATCCCGTGGCTACAGTGACTCCCGAGAGTAGAGGCTCGAGAGGGTCTAGTAGAGGATCATCCGACAAGAATAGTATCGCGCCGGTGAACTATGTCAAGTCAGAAAGTGGACAGTATCATGAATCATCGGCGGATTATCCTCAGAGCGATCAACGTCGTTCGGGTCCACAACATGCGCAGCAGCATCAATCGCAGCATCAGCAGCAGCAGCAGCAGCAGCAGAGGAACGGGAGTCCATCGAAACAGGCGAGACATGCGAGTCCGACGAAGATGCAGCATCAGGTCAGACAAGTAAGCCCATCGAAGCAGACGAGGCAATCAAGCACCAGTCCATCCAAAAAGTCACAACGAGGCAGACAGCAACAACATCAGCAACATATGAGCCAAAGTCAAGGTCCAATATTCAAGAGTAGGCAATATACTTCCGCTTCCGAGTCGGCACCATCCAAGTATTCCACGCCCATACGGCGGTCACCCAGTAATGACTCGGCACGGTTATCATCGGCATTTTCACGAATGTTATTGAGTCCCGTGAGCTTTACTCCCGTATCCTTTCATCCAGACCCCAGCGAGAGTTTCCAACGTTGGGCGAACGATGACGATCAGGATGATAATGGTCATCAGATTCAGAATCAACAACAGCAGCAACAACAAACGCATCATACTCGACAGAGCAAGCCTATTCGACGTGGGGGAGGCAGTTGGAGCAGCAAGCAAAGAAGTAGTCAGCCGAGCCATAATAATGGTGGTGGTGGTGGTCAGCATGATGGTAGATGGGATGGAACCTCGGTAGCCGGTTCACTCTTTGATGAAGTTACCTCACTCGAAAAGAAGGATGGCTTTCCTACCTACAATGAGGAAGACTACGATGACGACGACGAGATTCATAATGGAAAAAATGATCATGAGTGGGTAGACCACATACGTCATCGGCATTGCGCTGCTTCGCCCGGCGATCCACAATTGCAGCCGTACCCATCTCAGGATGACTGCAATACTACAGTCACTACTGCAGTCACTGGAGGACAGCATCATCATAACTCACTGCCCAATGTTGTAATACTTCCCGTTCCCGAAGATGATGCCGACAATCCCTACCTAAGCCCGGGATACTCCTCCAATTCGCCACCACACTGCGTCGGAGTTCAAAATGCAGGTGTATCACACGTCAATGGAGTGTACGTACTAGCCTACCCAAAGGACGAAAATGGCAATCCAATAATGGACGGCAACGACAACAATACGCCACCATTGTACTTCAAGGATGGTCCACCAGCATTACTATCGGACAATCGACAGTACGACATGTGCATACTACGCATCAACTGCCCCGACAGCGCCGACCACGTAATTTGGTTCCTCGCAAGGGTGGACGTTGACCCATCCTGTCTCGATGTCAAATTCAGTGATTGTTACTACTATTGCCGAATGTTACGCAACGACGATGGATGCGGAGGCGAGGCCGAAAATGGAACTCACGTCCCGCCATGCAGGGGGTGGAATGTACCAAAGTTGCCTCCCGGGGTGGAAATGTTGAGAATTGCAAAATGTGGTAGCTTTTCGACGACGAATGGTGGTGGTGGTGGTGGTGATTATACGCATACGACGCATCAGACTATGGATACGAATTTGACGAGTAATGCGGATGGTCAGTATGCTGGATTGGGGATTGCGGCAAGGCCAAAAATGGTCGTGCATCAGAGGGAAGAAGAGGAAGAGCAGGGCGAGGACGAGGATTTCGTTTCGCCGGGTATGGATAGTTCGAAGTATTCCATTTGATAGTCAACATGTATTGTGTTGATGTGTGTGTGTCAGAATGAGAGAAAAAGTGTGTGTGCTTTCGATGTAGTATTATTGAGATGTGTGTTGGTTCATTATATGTGGTGTTTTTGTGTTGATTTCATACAAAGGGAGAGAGGCGCTGTCAAAAATGACATAAAATCTAGTAAGGAAGTAGATTATCATAATTTGCATTGTATTATGCGTGTAGGATTTCATCCTTGCGCTCGCGTGTCGTGTGCTCTCCTCACAGGATCCATGATCCAGGATTTCATTCATTGTCTACACTTGTGTTGAAGCATAATGTATGTTAGGGTTGAAAACATGGTTCATACCAAAATTTGTTATCTTTGTACTTAACACCTAGAGCTGTTAGATGAATTTGCCGGGGGTTGAAGAACAAATAATGCACTCCCACAAAAGTTTCTCGAAATGGACGGATGCCATTCAATGCCTTTGTGTTATTGAAAGACTGGATCGGAGTACTGTTGTTTCTCAATAATTGCTTCTAAGATTAAATCTGTGTCATCTAGCAAGAGCAAGAGATAGCGATAAGGGGATTTTTGCATCAATCTCAATCTCTCTAGAAAGATGAAGAGAAAGATGATATCGATCTGTACAAGATCGATCGGTATGTCAATCGATATTATATCTTCAATCAATCTCTAGATAGTAGATCGATCGATGTACAGATCAATAGATCTCTTTATCGATCTGTGTACAGATTGACCTCTACATTGATCTGCACATCACTGATTCGATATCTAGATCAAGCTATGCGTAGATCCATGTACAGATCAATATAAAGATCAATTGAGCTGTAGATCTATCTCCAGGGAGATAGCATAGATCGATCTCCAGATCGATCGATGTACAGATCAATCTTAGAATTGTTGCAGCATGATGTTAACATCATCTTTGCAGGTCGGTCAAGAAAACTGGACAATAATATGTACTTTGCAAATGAACAAAAGCTGTCCCAGGGCTCAGACAAGGAAAGCTTCGGCAGCTCACTGAGGAGGAGAAGAAGGACTGTCTAACAGCTTAGGCGTCGGCTGACCAGTAGAAGTACTGTTTGAAACTCCCAGGAGAGAGAAAATATTGATACTAGGCTAGACATTCATTTACATATCAAGCCTATGTATCCTTGATGCGGGAGAGGGATGATACGGAATACAAGAAATTGGTATGCTACAATGCCACGAAGCCCTACCATTGTGAAGAAACTCATTTCATCGCGTTCAAGTGCAACTAATACGCAACATTCAATATTTAGTAAGATAGGAGCTGTCTATGTTTTTTTTAATTGCTATCCGGAGAATGTAACAGCATCAATTCATCAATTCATACCATTATAACATTTAGCTGTTTCTCTACCATCGCCATATGCCACGTCTACTGCATACATTAACTCGCCATGCTTCTCGTTGTGCCTGCGCAGAGACTATTACGATGATGACGAATCGTATTCTTGGGTAGTAAACTCTTAATTTCTGCAGCCACAATACTAATTGGATCAGCTTTTTTATTCGTGGGGCAACATTTCGCAGTTGAAGGTAACGAGACGCCGTGGAGTCATCTGCAATCGACAGCAATCTTGGTATCCTCTTGTGCGACTATTCTTGCACAAGAAAAGAAAAACTCGAGCATCGTTCCCATACAAACTTACTTGTGTCCATTTGCATAGCTAGACTTTTGACCTGATCGGCCAATGAGCTTGAGTTGCAAAAAAAAGAAGGAGTAGCACTTGTCAACACATCCACCGAATCAACTCTCCTGTTGCTCTACGCCATCAGCACTAATAGTCTCTTCTTGGACACGACAACGCCTACGGCCGTTGGCAAATATCAGACAAGTTATCCTCTCGACACGAAATTCGCAGCGCGGGTAGCATCGTCAATAATTGTTCCAGATTTGACCTGAGCGTCCTTCATGATGCAGCTTTGAGCCATCTAGCGACTGTGATGACATCGTGGAGGCACCTTTTGGAATGCAAGGTGTTGCAAAACGATATACAAGAAGTTGTGGAATGCCTAGACAAATCACTATGATTTGATTTGTACTTCGATTTATTGGCGTTGTATGCTCAGAATTGTGCGTAAGGTATGATATCAAGCTATCAATTAGCTATGTGTATCCATCCATGATGTATGAGGTATGGTGTAGATATCATATTGCACGTTGCTTCTCTGCCTTTGCACGTTGCTTCTCTGCCTTTTCCACTCTTACGCATTCTTGTGCCATTGTCCTTGTTGCTGCGAATCAGCGAGGAATGAAGTTGAGTCGCACACAAAAGTTACCAAGATCGACTTGAATTTCGGCGATGATAATATGAGTCGAGCTTATCAACATCCACCCACCCTGCCATTACTTCATCATAATACGCCACCAAAGCCAACACCAACCCCTATCCTCTACTACTACATCGATCAATCTCTCTAGAAGAAAAGCAATGCGGTGGCTTACGACAGAAACGCTTCTCATCCTATCGGCGGCCTTCATCGTCGATGCAGCCGACGAACACAACAAGGGCACAGCGGCGGCAACTCCCATCCGCCAAGATCGTCGTGAAAAGTCCCTCGCCCACGATCTATCCCCCGATCCCAAGAACCTGGGCGTGATCAACGATAAGTTCGAATCCGTGGCGACCAAGACACACTCGGCCGTTTCCAAGATGGCACGCGAGGCTCCATCCAACGACGATCCGGGCTTTATTCTATTCCAGACGACGGTCACCTTGAACGGGACGACCTTGACTCAATCGCCGACGATGGAGCCGTCATCGTCAAATTCTACGGGGTCACCGTCTACGACAGCTTTGGTGGCCTCGATGATGTCGGATACCCAAGCTCCTTCGGCCGAAAGGGACGTGGTGGCATCTCCTACTTCCTTTCCGACTCATTTGACTACTTCGTTCGTGCCTACATCGAAAGAGCAGATGTCCGTGACTCCCACTCAGTCAGGTGGAAACAAGTCCTCCTCGTCTTCTCCAAGCTCTTCGGTTGATGAAGATGAAGATAACGAAGACAATTATGATAGTACAGGAGAGGGTGCACATGGTGATGCGATTACTGGCGTTCCTTCCACAAGTACTACTCGTGATCCCACGCACTCGCCATATGCTGACGTCTCGTCTCAAGTGCCCACACGAAGTAATGCTCTTGATCCCACGTACTCACCATCAGCCTCGGTGTCTACTCTACTGGTACCCACATCAAGTAATACTTTGGATACGACCATAGAAACTGCGCCTACTGAAAATCCAACGACTTCCAATGATGAACATGAAACTAGTGACGCAGACGAGGAGACGCTTATACCCACATACTCGCCAACTGAATCATCTACCTCAAACTCGACTTCTTCCTCCGTCAACACAAATATACAGCCTCAAGATGGTAAAGATGAATGCCCTCAAGAGTTTGACACATCTCTCAAATACAATGCAGGAGATATGGTGTCCACAATACGCAACCCTCGCTGTGGTCAAGGCAAGCGTTGCGCTCACATTGCCTATCAATGCAAACAGTGGCCAGAATCGGTGTACTGCGACCTCATCGTGCCAGGGAGGCGTAACTCCGACAAAGGTTGGCTGAAGCTCGGCCGGTGTATTCTCACTGGCAATCAGATATCGTTGAATAACAGTACTGCTCCAGTCAAGGATCAAGGCGAGTTCCCTTTCGCCACTCCGACTCTGTCTCCGACAGTTGGAGTTGAAGATGAAGACGAGTCGGCCGAGTTACTTGCCAAGAATGATACAGCCATGCCATCGACGAACACTCCTACATCATCATCTATATCAACCACGGACCAGCCGCCACCAAGTTCGACTACGGCATCTTCATCTCAAGCTCCAGGGTCATCTCACCATCATCAGGATAGTGAGAATGTTAGCAATCAGTCTAGTCTCTCGCCGACCTCACCATTCTCCTCAACCACAACTGTTCCAACGCCGTCCCCCATAACGAGACGGTTCGGCTATTCTCCCATGTGGTCCAAGCCTATAGACGGCCAAGACGACAGCAGCAATGTTGTCGTTGATGCTAATAGCTCCATCCTGGTCAATCTTCCACGTATCATCTGCGACATCACTCTGCCTTCCAGCCTCCAAAACTTTGAACGGAAGCATGTTTTACTGGCGGCCATGACTACCATTATTTATGATCTGTTCAATACACATCTTCCAGCATCGTTGTATGACCTCGCCGGTATTTCGTTGAATATCGAAGTGAAGGGAAACGATAACAATGATATTGCTCGTCCTTCGACCGTACGCCTGCATGCCTACTTTACTGGAACTTCATCCTTTTCGTTACGTGGTGCACCTACACAGAACGACTTGATCACTCTCCTTATACGATACTTTGATGTCGATGAATTCAATAGACGGTTGAGGACTCCTCAACAAGCTCGGATGGCCAAAAGTCAAGCAGAAGAATCGATCAAAGTAAACTCTGTCTTCTTCACATTGGAAGACGGTAGCTTGGTGCTGGTGGGATCGTCATATGCAGAGAGCAAGCTTCCGACTACTGTTACACCTATAGGACAAGATAGAAGTCGACGAATGCAAATAGCATCTGTGCTATCGGCGCTAATTAGTGAGTTAGCTTTGTGGATTTGTTGTGGATTTTGCTAAATCTTTACATACACTAATCTCACAATGAATGGTTCTTTTGGCTCCAGCAATGGCATGTGTACTCGGGCTTGTTTCTTTTCTTCTTTATTCCAACAGAAAGAACAATATCGACGAAGAAGATAACAACCATGGCACTGAGTCAGCTCTCGAGGAGGGCCAATCAAGGATTGCTCAACAGGGCGAATCGTCAGAGTCGGCAGCATCCAAGGTAGAAGTGGAAATCATTGTATCGACGCTGCAAATGTCCATGAGCGACGTGTCTGATAAATCCATGGTATCATCGCTCTCCGAGTCGCCGTTTACAGCACGAGGCAGGACTTCATCCTGTAATTATGAGCTCGATTCTGACCCATTAACTCCAGGCCTTGGAATTTCCAAGACAAAACGGTACCAGTATGTTGGGAATAGTAGCTTGGGATTTGATGCGGAGAACTGGCAGCCCAGAAATTGGGAGATGTACAAAAACTCGACTGTGCAGTCTCCAAGTTAGGGTTTTCGTACTTCATCATCGATTCACACTTGCATATTATGTGCTATTTCGTGTGATGAAATGAGTGCAGCCCAAAAATGTCCTATATTTGTCAGTGAGCAATGAGAGTATCGAAACACCAAGCCAAGTGATACTTACAAGTTTTTCGTCTCTACCAACATAATCTGTGTGTGCAAGGCAAGCAAACCATGAAAATGGATTCATGGATTCGTTATACTCCATCATATCGTTCTTTTATAGGCCTCTCCCTCGCGCTGCCCAAGACGCGAGATATAATATATGTACAAAAGAATTTGAATATGGAAATCCTTTTATCTAGCTTAACTAGCCTACTCAACCTCAGGATATTGCTGAAAAAATGTTTTGGCGTCGTCGGTTGCAGGGATGTAATAAATGTCGGATGCTGTCGTGATTGTGAGAGTGAAAATATATTTAATTTGTTGTTCACAATTTCTTCCTTCAGTCTAGTCAATTATACAACTTCTTCTCATTAACGCCTGGTGATTACAGCTCAAGCTCAAGCTACCTCATTCCTCGGTATTTCCCAGACAACTCTGAGACTGCTTCTCAAATATACTTGCCTATATATACATATATATATATATATATATATATATATATATACTGAATTGTTGCTGACTATTTTGTGTAGAGAATGAAAATTGTATTATCCATGCAAAATGATTTGAGTACATCAAGACTGCCACCCTTCCTACACCAATGAACCCATTTGCTCCTATCGGCCACTGACGTTAGTTCTGTAGAAGTAGATGAAACAAAACAAGATTGTTAGAACCTTCGTTGTAAAAGTGGAACTATGGGTACAAGAGAGAGACGAATCCAATGAATCCCTTGCATGCATGGTCAAAGGGAGTACAAAGTGGCTAATTGAAATCGGTATCTTGGATACCGAGAAAGAACGTTAGTCAGTTAGTTAGTTTTAGTGTTTTTGTTCTAGGACGTGTCCTCGATAAGGGCCTAGATCTGGAAGCGACTCTTGCTTCTCACCGGTGGGAGATCACTATACACTC
>JALLAU010001322.1:0-10286 GCA_036939495.1 Thalassiosira hispida | reverse complement strand
GGTACGACGTACATTCGGCAAGGTGGGACGCTAAAAGGCGGCAGCGAATTGAGAGTTGAGAGGTTGTTGGCTCGAAATCTGCCCGAACTTCATATTAGAAGTGGGGCATGGTTCTTGAATAGCATGACTTCTACTGGATCTCTTGAGCATCTCATTCGTCTGTACGACCACTCATCAAGACCCTTGTTATTCTGAGCAGGGAGCTTGTCAAGTTTCGTATTGTCACCATTTTCGGAATATAAAAGAGGAAGAGAAGCAAAATAGAAAGAATGTCTTGGTGATTTTTCCAAGAGAAACTTAGATAGATTGGATAGGGTTACACTGAAAGAATGCTATCTTGTCCGACTTGGGAGATTTAATAGGGTTGAGAGGGAGCGTCAATTAACTGAAAATATTTGCTCTGATGCTTGAATAGGGTTGCACTGAGAGAATGCTAGCTTGAGCCCGCGTATCTAGTAGAGATGCCATAGACTATTGTCACCAATTCACCTTCCCAACAATATACCTTGAACGCATGAAGTTTTGGCTCAATGTGAGACGACGTAATAGCAGAGAAGCAATAATGAAAGATACAATACGATTGCTAAGAAAGACTTGTAGGTTAGTAAGATTTTAATCAATAAGCAGGACCCTGAAAACAAATTGCGGGGATATTGGAGTCGAAGAATTGTTGCGCGGGCACTCATTACAAGATAGGTTTAAGGTCACGGAGACAACGATAGCCGGTGGTTTTCGTAAGGATGACACTAATGTTTCAACTGATACACACTCTTACAGTAGCAGGACAGGTAAATCGTAAATCATTGCACTCGCTATTGAGTGCAAGTATCCTTAGCATTATTACATAGACGCGTAAGCAATGCAGCGTGCATAGATGCATAACAAAATAACACGTGGTACCAGATAACGTACAATGGTGCCCACACCTCCGCAAGTTCACGAGCAACGGCGTTAGAGGCGCCAACTAAGGTGAGAATGCAAGTTTTAGAGCAGCTTTCATGATTGTCAATTTATTTGTTGCTTTTGAGTTTGGAATTTTTACGAGCAGAGTGTAAGCATGCTTTGAATGCGAAGAGAGTATTATCTGTGCAATATTGAAGTGAAAGGAGGACAAGAGGAGGATATTATATACAAGCTAAATGGTGGTTTCATGTGGTCGAGTAGAGAGGCTATTACTTATTCTCCTTTGATTTGTTGAAATGGCTCACATAGTTTGTCTCTTTAGGCGCTATCATTCTAGATTGTAGTTGATACGGTACTATTATTTGATAGCCAGTCTTTTTCCTCAAATAATGGTCCAATGTTTATCATTTTAGGCGCTGTCATTTCCATCGTCTTCAACATGAATGGTAAAAATAATGAATTTCACACTTTGGACCATATCTATTCGAATGGACCCATTTTGTATTGAGATTTGAACAGAGTTGCCACTACATATGCTGCATCACCAACGGCAAACTTGCCTGTAGCAATGATCGTGCCTTCTTGTACCGTCCCATGCACAAAAACACTTTGGACAATATAGATAAAGCCACGGCGCGGAGGGGATCCATCGAATATCGTTCTGCCAAGTCGATGCATTCTAGCAATGGTGAAAGGGCATGTTCGACGGATAGTTGATCCGATGACGACGTCGATGATGACTCCAAATCGATCAATGAAAGTTGCAATAAATTCCATCCCAAATGGAACAACAACCCGTGTCGACTTGTCCAACAGGCACGACGTGCACACACTTTGGCTCTATCATATTCTCCTCGCTGAAGAAACAAATGCGTCTATTGGGTTAGGTACACGAGGGACGATTCCACAGCCGGTAATGCACCTCCACCGACGCCCAGAAGATCGGAATGCCGCGTGATTGGCGAGCAGAGTGTGCAGACCCTGCGCTAGCAAAAGATCGTACAATCGCACTGACCATTCGTGTAACGTGGAGGAAGCTACCACATACAAAGGTGAAGTAGTCTGCCGTCCCGAGCTGCCGTCTTTGAGCGAGAGGTGATTCAAAGTGGTAGCGTCCTAACCCTGTCGATTCTTCGATGGATTGCAATTTCCCTCAACGACTCCTCCTCCCATACCCAACCTACCTTCCAATGATCCGCTCATCCTCCTTCCTCCTCCTCCCCATACATTCAATCCTGGACCAGATGTAAACGAGGCTAGGACACGATCCCTACTCGCCATACCATCGCCTCCTCCTCCTGAATTCTTTGACGCAGAACCGTACAATGCCGCACACGATGACAATGACGCCAGCGACAAATGACCAGTAGATTCCCACAATCCGGCAATGGCAACATTCTGCCGTTCAAGTATACTCAGCGATTCGGAGGGTGTCATGTTGTAAATATCTGTTGGCGCCTGCCGACCACCTGGCCGTTGACAAGGTCGCCGAAGCCTGATGGCGTCCTCCATGGGCGGGACGCTTGGCATTCGTCCAGCACTATGGATGCTATCCCACGCCAACGACGAGACTCCATTTTCTTCCCCATTTGATGACCCTAACCCTTCGTCTCCAGACCCTCCTTGTCGTCGATAGGCCATTCGTCGTGCTAATTCCAGCGAGGCGCCCGCCGCCAAACTCGCCAGGCCACGTTCCGATGCACGGACCCGACAACGACGTAGCATTGCCTCCTCCTCGTTGTTATTGGACGTTGAAGACGATCGAGCCAAGGGGCGGTAATTATTGCTCCCTCCTGCGTTGCTGTCCAAGCAGCCAACGCTGGCATACACGGTACCCGCACCACCCCTCTCGCCGCCACTTCCTTCTCTACCGCCATCAGCGCCTCCATTCCCCAAACTATTTCCAGCCAACGCCAACCAACCATTCGCAAACGCCACACACTCCCCATCCCCACTCTGCTGTGCCACCCGAATCGCCTCCTCGGTCGCCTGCAATGACAGCCTAGTGTAACCAAAACGATGGTAGGTTTGCGCCAAAAGAATGGCGGCGTATTGCATTACGTTTGACTCCTTGAATATTTGCTGAGGAGTGTTGTTGTTGTTGTTGCCACCGCCCGCAGCTCCTCCTCGTTGTTGTCCTTGTGCTCCAGTCATGACGGCACCATTGACAATACCCCAGTCATTCCGCCAGTGATGCCCCCCATACCGCTTCCCATGGTGGTCATCATCACGCCCGAACCACCCACACCTACACCACCTGCGCCTCCTCCCATTGTTCCATCCGCACCTCCACTTTGCTGCAGCATTAATGTACGTTCCGCACACTCCTTGCGTTCGTGTATCATTGCATAGTCAAAATATCTGTGGAGACTCTCCAGTGCTTGAGAGCGTTGTCCACTTTGGAGGGAGGTGAGGTACATGAGGAAGTGGAGGGAGGGACATTCTGGATGAGTCTCCAGTAGATTGTACAGCTGTCGCTGCTTTCGATGATTGCGGTCGATGGACAGTGCATTGTTGTGTGACGAAGGATTGGAGGATGGCATGATGCCTCCATTGTCATTGGGGTGCTGTTGCTCAAGTATCGAATCGAGATTGTGGCCAAGGCATGAATTGCGCACAATTCGTTCAATCTGCGGAGAGGACGGCAGCCAGTCTGCAGTAGTGTTCCCCAGATGTGCATACCCCCCAACAACAACATCCGATGCAGCGTCGCTGTCGATGGATGCATCATTTTTAGTCATCTCCTCCTTGACAAACTCACGCAGCACATTCCACAGTCGTCCCAAAGCCTCGAACGGAATCTCCTCCAAACCCAACGTTAGTTTACGTAGATATATTCCAAATGTGGATTCGCCGTCAATGGCAATTGCAGTTTGAATATTGGCAGTTGCAGGATTGACACCATCAGTGGTGTCATTTTGAGGGGGGTAACCCATGTGCGTACCCTCCAACAGCGCGTGCCATTCATCCAATAAATTCATGAGGTCGTCCACGGAGGTGGATGCCATTTGGAGACGGGATAGGATGGCTAGTGATGGTGGCGTTCGAGACTTTGGTTTGTTTCTTCCCTTTGTTCGAGATGATGATGATGATGATGATGATGATGATGATGCGAACGCATCGTCGATACGATCCAGCAGCGTCGAGAGAGGCTCCATGCAAAAGTTCAATGACGCGCCACCGCTACCGCCACCAATACCACCCGACCGTCGTTTCTTCCCACTGGAAATACTGCTTTTACGCATCATTTCTGGTTCTTCAGGGAGGGAATTGCCAAACGCACCCAGCACGTCATTCAATATCTCTCTCCCGTCCAAGGCCACGTGTCTCATGAAGTACTCATCATCGTCAAGTATGATGATATTGTCAATGTCACGGATTGTTGCATCTTTGATGCGATAATCAGCGTCGTCGTTGGCAGGATTGTCACCAAAGGAGTGATCCATACCAAACGTCTCGTCATCATCATTGTTGGGAAGAACTACAACGCCCTCATCCTCCTTCAGCACCAATTGTTGAAGCAAGGTCATTAATCGCAAGCTCCATTCGGCGGTAGAATTAGAATGGGGCCTACTACGCTCGTTATTGTTATTATTGTGCCAATCCAATACTACCAATGGTGAATTGGGATCGGAGTAGAGGGCGATGAGTGTGCCGATGGCTATGGAATGGGGGGTTGGTAGCTCGGCCATTTTGTTTATTAGTTAGTGTAGGGTGTAGTCTAGAAAAAAATAGTCTCTCGCCTCCTCTCAGATATCTCTCCTCGACGTTATTATTGTCTATTGCTATTGTTCTTGCCGTTTTTGTTGATGGTCGCTGGCTGTGATATGATGTGCGTTGTGGAGTAATTTTAGAGGGCGCATCACTCTTTTACGGGCAGACGCCCTTCACCCGCTAAACAGTTGCTCAGTCCTAGGTACTGGTCCTACCTTTTACCGACCTACTCTACTCCGACGGATACCATTTTTCGGGGGCAAGCCATCTCATGCCCTCTAAAATGCAACCTCCCGCATTCTTTACTTTGGCGTTTGTGTTCATCCAACGCCAAGAAATGAGGGCGGAGATGAGGATGAGATGATATAAATGCACGCCATCTGCATTCTTCAGCGAGGTTGTCTTAGCAAAGGAGGAAGCCCAGCATCTATCACCATTGCAATCTTTTCCATCTTCGCCAGTGCCTCCTCATTCTAGATAGCTAGCTCTGCCCAATGCAAAGAAAAGCAAAGCAGCGCTGCAACGACTACAACACCATGGACGAAGAATCTCGCGGCACCTTCGTACCGATGGGTATGGGCTCCCCAACCGCTGCTAGCGAGCAGCAGGGAAGGGCAGTAAATAGTACTGGTGAATACAAGAATGGTCTACGTGATCAACTACACTCCTTCCGCGTCATGTCAGCACCCTACTTCAACGAGAGCCGCCAAGGCCGCATCCTCTTCGCCATAATGGTCGTCCTAACCCTCCTCAACAGTGCCGTACGCGTCTTCTTCTCCTACCTCGCCAGAGACTTTTGGAGTGCATTATCCGACAAGGATGTAGACAAGTTTTACTCGGTCATGACCATGTTTGTAGGCAGTATGATATTATTGGCACCGATTAATGTGGCGTATAGATTTCAACGGCAGAAGCTGGCAATTGCGTGGAGGAAGTGGTTGACTCGGAGGGTACTGGGGTTGTATTTTACGAATAAAGTATATTATGCTCTGGAGAGACAAGCGGGGATTGCAAAGTCGGTAGTAGAGTATACATCATCAGATTATCATGAGCAGAAGAAGGAAGTTGACAATCCCGATCAGCGTATTGCAGAAGATATTCGGAGTTTTACCGAGTTCAGTCTAACGTTCTTCCTCACACTGGTCACATCGTTCATTGACCTAGTCTGTTTCAGCTTCATCTTGTTCTCGATTATGCCGGAACTGTTCATTGCCATCTTTCTCTTTGCGTTGATTGGAACATTCCTGACAATTTGCATTGGCAAGGTGCTCATTCGGTTGAATTACGAATCATTGCAGAAAGAGGCTGACTTTCGTTTCTCTCTGGTACGCGTTAGGGAAAACTCCGAATCGATTGCTTTTTATGCAGGAGAGACTGTTGAGGAAAGGGAAACTGATCGTAGATTTGAACACGTGATTGACAACATGACTTTGATCAATGTGAGTTATTGTATGAAATTATTCACTGATATTTATCATACTTGACAATCCTCCTAACACAATGAATCCTCACTTGGATTTGCTGTATTTTGATGAAATACTCATACGACAATAGATTGCACAAAGAAACCTGGACTTTCTCACAACATCCTACAACTACCTGACATGGGTGCTCCCAATTATTGTTGTAGCTCCCGAGTATTTTGCCGGAAACGTTGAAATGGGAGTCATAAGCCAGGCTAGCTCGGCATTTGGCCATATTCTCGATGATTTGTCTATTGTTGTGAACCAATTCACAGACGTGAGTAAATTCAGCGCAGGAATCGATCGATTGTATTCCTTCATGAGCGCAATAATGGCGCTAGATCCTGATAGATCACAGTCCATGGGTTCATTGCTCAGCACACCGGTCCTAGGACAACAGGGCATCCCAATAATCCCAAAAAGTGAACGAATGGCAACCAACAAAGTATCAGAAGATGCCATTCAAGTCAAAGAATTCGATCCCTTTGTAACAGCTCCTTCGTCTCCTTCTTCCATGGCTCAACCATCCACCATACTGTCGATTGAAAGCCTTTGCTTGAAGACACCTGATAACAAAAGGACACTTATTCAACACCTCAATCTTACACTCTTGAGCGGGAGCAACCTCTTGATCGTTGGTGCAAGCGGCTCGGGCAAGAGCTCACTTTTGAGGGCCATTGCTGGCCTGTGGAGTACTGGAACCGGTGAAATTGCCCGTCCAAGCTCGGAGCATGTTTACTTTTTACCACAGAGACCGTGAGTTTGTTTTCCAATCATGATACGTTTTTGTATATTCAATTTTCATAGGTGCAAATGCATCTTACCCAATCTCTTTGTTCCACTTGTTTCATCCATCAGGTACTGCCCACCTGGGTCGCTTCGTGATCAACTGCTGTACCCTAGTGCAGAACACAAAAATGAGAGACGTCTCTGGAAAGATTGGAGTGATGATGACTTGTTGAACGTCCTGCAAAGAGTAGACCTGCCTCACTTGGCGATTCGAGCGGGCGATGGAGATCCATACCGTGGACTCAATGCCATATTAGATTGGAGCAATACGTTGTCGTTGGGCGAGCAACAGCGACTAGCTTTTGGGAGGCTAGTGATTAATAGGCCAAGGCTTGTAGTGATGGATGAGAGCACTTCGGCGTTGGATGTTGTGGCCGAGAAGAAGATGTACATGCTGTTGCAGGAGACTTCTGGGAAGGAGGCTGCTGGAGCAGGATTGACCTACGTCTCGGTCGGTCATCGGCCTACATTACTGGCACATCACAACTTGAAGTTATCGTTAAGAGATGGTGATGGATATGTCAGTGAAATCCCGCCCAATACTGGCGTTGTTGATGAAGGGTTCTTACTCGGCTAGTGATTTCATCGCTAAGAGTTTCTCTCTCTCTCTCTGCTACCATTAACCCTATACACACATGCGTGGTTGACAAAGGCTTTTTGATGGGCTGTAATCCACCGTTGGAAGACCGATAATGTGCTCTCTCTTTGCTACCCATACTATCCTTTACCTTAACTTAGGTGATATGTAACCACATAATCACATGACATGTTCTTCTCTCTAGCAACTACAACCCTAATATACCTACCTGTGGTCACGCTGTGGTTGACCCCTTTTGGATGAGTATTTTCCCGATCATGCTTATTACCTTGATTGTGTAGTATCATACACAACATGTTTGACTCTTGGTTTCGCTGGAGACTCAAATTAGATAGCTTCTTCCAATTCTATTTTCCTTGGCCCATTTGGAATCACAGCTGGAAATGGCAGAAACAATAAATTTGAGCATGAGTCACCTTCTGTTTTCAAGCTTCCTTACTCCACGTTGCGTTGTTGACTAAGAAGGGGTTCTTACTGGGCAAGTAATTCGTCGTTAAGAGATACTATACATCTCTTGCATTGCGTGCTACTATTCGCTTTGATATTTTATAAGGTGAGTATCATTATCCCAAGTAATCATGATGTTCTTCTCTAGCATCGTTAATTAATCATTTTCTCCCCATTCACTCACAACTCACACCATAGGTATGTTACTATTGTGTAATTTTCTCTCCCTTGCTACTACCTACTGTTCCTTCTACGTCATTTCATTTATGTCAAGATGATGTTGTTCAGCATCATAAATGTGGCAAAAACAACCATACCTCTGCCCAATGCCCTCCTATTCTGTTGCCCAAACAACCATCAAATCTCAGTCTGCCCGCAACAAGACCCAATTTAATCAACAATCCTCTCACGCGTCATCATCCGAATACTGATACTTGGTACTAAAACTACTCAACGTAATACCCTCACCCGCACTCTTGCTAAATCCATTAAACGTCCTCTTCCTCTTATTCTTCTCCCTACAAAAGTCTTTACCCCTCACGGTCAATAACTTTTCCGAAGCTTTCGATCCAAATCCACCCGCACCAAACACACCCTCGTACGAGTTATCGGCCATGGCACCTCCGTCCTTCGTGGCAACATTTCCCCAGTACGTGTCGTCGACTCGTTTGAAGGGTGTTCCGGACGATTGGGCTTGTGCTCCATCGCTTCCCTCCTTGGTTGTTACAGTCGTAGAACCATTTGCACCATTTTTCTTCTTCGATGGCGGTGTGGGCATCCAGTTTGCAGCTGCGACGGCGGCTGCCTTGGCTTTTGCGGCGGCCTCAGCCTTTCGTTTTGCCATGTGGTCCGCGTGGTCGACGGATGAATCGTCAGATGAAGAATCGTCGGATGATGAATCGTCAGAGGAACTACTAGATGATGATGACGGGTCGGACTTCTTTTTCTTGTCCTCCTCCTCGGACTCCTCGTCGCTAGACTCGTCGTCCGTGGAATCGACAGTGGAAACACTTGACACCTCCACATCAGAGACATCGCTCACGCTAACATCATCATCATCGTCAGAATCATCACCAGCCTTCTTCTTGTTGCTGCTCTTTGTTTTGCCTTCATCCTTCTTGGCAACTTTGCTTTTCTTGCTGGGTGGTGGTTCTTCGGCTACGCTCTCGTCATCGCTACTGTCGTCCGATGAAGAAGATTCGCTGGTCGTTTTGGGACTTTCCTCCTCCTTCTTGGCTGCTGGTTTAGTCGCTTCACTATCATCCTTCTTCTTCGCTGAAGTTTTGTCCTTCTTAGCTGGCTTGGCTGCTTCTTTTTCATCCTCGCTCTCGCTGTCGCTACTATCAGAACTGCTGCTGCCGGATGAAGAATCGTCCTTCTTTGCCGCCACAACCTTGGCTACTGGTGGTTTTGCCTTCTCCGTCTTCTTCGCTGCTGGCTTCTTTTTAGTCTCCTCCTTCTCGTCCTCACTCTCGCTGTCACTACTGCTGTCTGAGGAAGCATCCTTCTTTGCTACAACCTTGGCTGCGGATGGCTTCTTGGGCTTCCCCTTCACCGGCTTGACATCCTCTTTTTCGTCCTCGCTCTCGCCATCACTGTCGGAACTAGAGCAATCCTCATCTTTCTTTGCGTTCAAAACCTTCTTTGCCAGCTCCTCCTTCTTATTTTTGCTTGCTGCCTTTTTCTTTGGCGTTTCATCCTCGCTCTCGCTGTCGCTAGAATCAGCGCTAGAGGAAGAACTGCTAGAAGATGATGAGCTTGAAGAAGAAGAGCTAGAGTCATCGTCCTTCATTTTTGCAGCAGCCTTCGCATCGGCCTCCACCAGCTTCAACACGTAACATTTACCATCAACGGCACCGCCAGCGCCATTGTTGGCACCATACAAAACCATCAAGTCCTCCTTCAAAGACTCGACAGATTTACTGTACGCACTTCCCGACATGGATTGGAGATAGCTTAGTATGGCATATCCCATCTGCTTGTGCTGCTGAGAGGCGGGTGTCGATACGATGGGCGAAGCGACGCTATCGGGAGCGGGCATCAAAATTGGTTTGCCATTTTTCAACGAGTGTTTTGCCTTTGACGATAACGACGACTTTTTGACCGCGATGGGTTTGGACGATGATTTGCTCGGTTTGCTCTTGCCCATTTTGAGTTTGTTCTTTAGTAGCAAAGCACGGGGAACGAACAATGATGATTTGGATGCAATTATTGGCATCCAACAGACAAAGATTAATTAATGGTTGCAATTGATGCACGTTACCGTTACGTTGGCGTGGATAAATCTTAGAATGGTGATTGGGTGGAGCTGAGACGCTCGTCCGGCCGTGGGCCCCATTCACACACCTAATCGAAAAAGGCCCCCTAAGCCG
>JALLAU010001321.1:0-10307 GCA_036939495.1 Thalassiosira hispida | reverse complement strand
ACCCACTAAACCTTCAACAGTCCGAATAGGACCCATTTAATGCATTTAAAGAATTATGTTATCTCTCTCTAAACTTCCGTGATGTTCAGGTGTTGTTGTATTTATGTCTAGTATCATATTTTCACGTTATAGGAGGGACCGTAATGTCTTGATCTTTATCATAAGGTGGGCATCGATAGCGTCTCCAGCTGGAATGTTGTGGACTATTGAGAAAATGAATGTTTAATCGATTGCCGTCATATTTGGTCCATAAATAAACTTCATCGTTAACATTTAATTTACATTCTCATAAGATGAGTTGGATGTGTCCTGCATATTGTCCTGAATTATCCAGAGCATCATAATGTCCGTTAATTTGTCGAAAAATCACCCTCGTTTCATGATGTATTTCCCCAAAGTTGTCCCCCGTATCTTAAGCAATGAGCTCCCCAGCATAAGCAGTTCTGGCACCTTCACGTATGTGCCGTGAATGGTCTGTGCGAATTCCAAATTATGTTCGATTGCCCATTGTCCTCGACGAACGTCAGGTGAAACCATTTCTGACCCCCACTTCTCCCTGAACTGTTGCAACATTGGCAGCCATGTATGCTTACTGACAAACGGATACGCATTCGATTCCGTGACAGATCATTTAGTTAAGACTCCCAACTGGAAGTCTGTATGGTTGAACCATTTGGATCCTAGATTGTGAGGAATTCATATAAGGAAGCTTGGATTAGTATATCAAGCTCATAAGGGAAAGTAATTAACCATTGTAACGTAACTGCTTAGCAGCATGATCATTCATCGTATCTTAGGGTAGGCCTACGATGCAACCTATACAGCGCCAGCTTGTGAGCGGTGTGAAGTGTCATTGGCAGCTTGTGAGAGTTGTTGGTAGTAGAGTAGGAAACGTAATTGTGTATCCGTTCACAGATTAACAGTCCCGGTTTGTTGATCAATATTTGTCAACTACAGTTGGTTCAGATATTATTTTTGAATGTTCTAGTGAGCCTGTGGGCGGCTACAGCATCATGGCACTTGATCATCATGACCCTTGATGAAAACAAAGAAGCTTACAATCACATCGTGCGAGTACTACTCGATGCTGCAATCGATTATCTAATTGACCTTCTTTTGTGTGCTGACAACTGCACTTCCATTGAAAGATTGAGGCAACTCATCAAGAATCCAGGTTTGCGGAGACTCCATCAGAAACGCCTCTCCTGTGGTCGCAGGTAAAACCCACCCTCCCAGTTATGGGCGGGTACACTTTGGCCGAATTTGCACGGGCAACAAACGTTGGATCGCTTGATGCGTTGTCACACACCAATTACCCTGCCGGCCCCAATGCCGGCATCCGCGATGGGCGCGGAGCTCAGCCTCATATAATTATGTCGACGATAACACCACAGTCGGCCACTGTACCCACAAGTCGTTACAGGAACAGCGGCATGCACACGTCTGTTGCATCACCGACACAGGCAGTGCATGTCCTTTACTCATACCTGGTTTGATGTCCTTAAAAGTTACATGGAGGCACAGCTTCTGGCTGGCGTTTTTCTCACATCTGTGTGTGCCCTCTGTGGATCACCGGTCATTACACTGTCGTCCACGCGGTGTCAATGTCCCTTTGTTTCAGAGGTGGATCATCCTCATATTGGTGTAAGGTTCAAGTTACACCGTTACGCCAACCCACCAGTTCTGGGAGAGAACCTCCCAAAATACTACATTAGTTACACATTGTAGCCTCCCGCGCAATCTACAAGCAAGTTGCTCTCAGCTCTGGACGTTGTCCTCCCAGAGCTCGGATCATTATTACTCTGCGTATCATACCTAACAACTCATCTATATAAACATGCCAAACTTGCATAATTTTACTACCACACTGCATGTGTAAACACAACTCAATACAACTACATTTACCAACGGGTGTATCGGAGACAGCGGACCGACCGAATTCTGTTGACCAGACTAACCTTTAGAACCCGCAGTAGAAACAGTCAGCCTACACCTTCACTTCACTATTCTCATGGGCACAAATCACAAAAAGGTTTCCCGGCACGGCTTCAATTAGTTTACTGTGGCATGCGCCTTATTCCATTAGACATAAAACTATCTTTTCACCCGAGTGACCAATTGATTTCGAGCGGCATTGATTGCTACAACATACCAAGAGTATTGCGTGTCAATCTTACAAATCACACCACATATTACCGGAATTTGCATGGTGTATCAACCCATATCAAAGGAGCCTTGTGTTCCACGCCACTGTCCACAATTGTGTATTTCCTCTTCCTCTACCATCTCCCTTCAATTCCCGTCTCTCCAACTCTTTCGTCCACATTTCCCTTACTCTGTTCTGGACCAAAACAAAATCTTGGTGTTCGTGAATATCTGTGAAAACATTCACAGACTTGTTATAGAAGTCTATTACGTCTTGATGCCACCCTGGCTTGTATGCGTATCTCTAGCCTTCCCCTTCTTTCCCTTTGAGGATGAGTCATCAGGGTCTGAAGTTGTGTCGCCTGCCACAGCTGTCCAAATGATCCCTTTGTTCTTCTTGTGGATCTTATCCTGGGGATCCGCTAGGTTGGAAACTTCTCAACCCAACCATCCCACACATTGACAATCGTGGCAACCGCCCATGCCTCGTCGCTTGGTGACAGCTTCTTGAAGATGTGGCCGTCTTGATCCCCTGGTTCGCATAGCCACCCCTCGAGATTTCTCTTGTCAGCGCAGTGGTTGGTGTAGGCGTAGACTAAAGTTAGATAATTGTCGGGCATTGGATTTTCCCCTCGGATGCTAACATCATTGCTGAGGACAACGACAGCAAATCAGGGACTACAGCGCCACATTACAGAACATTGCAGGGGACGCCCCCAACAAGTTGTACCCATAAACCATGCCCCCAATCCATTGAGCTCAGCGGTCACAGAAACACACGAATACGAAAGGTATGTGCGCAATGCTGCGAACCATTTACATAGAGATGTTACGCAACGTCGCACAGAGCAACGGATCGCCCAGAGGATCCAACCTGTTCCCACGTTGACAGAGCGGGCGAGATCTGCAGCCGCCGCTGCAGCATCGTCTTGTGCCGTTGCGGTATTTCCGCTGGAAATAGCAATTGGCAACAATAATGACGACGCGGACGTAATGGATAACGATGGCAGGGGCGATTTTGAGGTAGACGACGGGCCCCATCAGCCAAACATAGATGAAACAAATACCGCCATGTTCTCCTCATTCGTAGCATACGTTGTCATTCGAGGCCCTCATGGCGAGCCACTGATGAAGGAGCGGACAGAAGGAGAAAATGTCAATCTCGTCAATGTTCCATTCAGTAACCTCTCTAACCTAGCACCTGAATATTCGGCACTGTTCGATGAGCGCGACTACAGTTTCGTGATAGACAAGGATAGGGATGAAGAGTCACCAACCCCTGAAGATTTCAATGAAGAAGAATGGGATCAAACAATGACTGGAAAACACATCACGAGTCCCGTCCCGACTCTATCCCACCATTTTACGTTGCCCTGCTGGACCTACTGAAAATATAGTGCAATCATCAGGTCGATCTCAAGCTGTTCGATTCCGTAGTCATGTGGGTTCTACATTACACAAAAAGGCAGCGAGATGTATTAACGAATGTAGACAATTACACCGCGAGCCGCGAGAACCCGCAGTGTGTCCATCAAATTGGTAGCCAAGATATTTCACACGGAGCACCTCCTCCTGACAATGAAGACGGCCAAACTAGTGACGAGCAAAATGGCGGACGTGCCTTGCTACGACATGGCCGACATGATCGTCTCCCTTGTGACAGACGAGGAACTAATGCATACCAACATTCTGATAAAGGAAGGAATGGACCACGAAACTTGGAGGCCCACCTGCTCCATGGCAGACTGGACCGGGGACAACATCGTTGGCGATGTCAATTCGGGAACATCCGTTCACGATGGTCACCCAATGTTCAAAGACAATATCAATGATACAGCAGGAGACGTGGACGGAGTTAGAGTGTTGTGCCTCAATCTCTTCATAGACAAGTATCACAGTGAACCTTCACGGTGCGCTGGCGACCACACCCATGTCTTTTGTCCCTAACATATTCAACAACGAGGCAAGGAGGAAGTACGAGTTCTGGAGAACCTTTGCATATAAACCAAACCTAGACGTCAGACACGGCAACAAGAAGGGATACGATCCCCAGCGTGCGAGGACATCGCAGCTGGAAAGAAGGTTGGTCCAAAACTGAAATCTTCAATTGTCAAACTGAAAAACCAACAAATTCTTTATAGGACAGCATTCTAATCGCTCCGAAAAATTGTCAAAAATAAAGGTGTCTACACCGTGATCAAAGGGAAAAGGGTCTGCATCAATGTCAATGTGTTGAACGCTATTACTATGTTACTTGCGTACGTCAGATGGACACAGGACCGTAACATCCTTCGTAGTGACCTAGATTACGCTGAGCCTGCGGTGTGCAATCAGATGGAGAACGTTCTGCACTTCCTTCCAAAGCCACGCATTGAAAAGCAATATGTAGCTACAACCAAGAAGAAGGCACCAAAGAAGAATACTAAGAAGAAGGCAACAAAGACTGTGAAGAAGGCCTGTAGGAAGTTCAAAAAGAGAGCAAAGAAGGGAGACGAGGGCTCCAATGGTTGGTACAAAATGAAGTTCCATGCTCTTTGGTCAATGCTTAGATATATGCGCATGTACGGATGTGCCACAAATTTTCGCGGTGGTCCTGGGGAGGAGCATCACAAGGAGAGCGTGAAAAAGACAGATCACAACACCTAGAGAAGGCCCGTTTCATTCACGTGTCAAGTGTCTCAAAGGGGCGCAGAGGCAAACATAATATCATACTCACACAAATTTGTTAGGGACTAATGCGTGCCCAAGAGGGATGGGTATGGAGGAGGATATGATTACCGTGTGCTGACCCACCCTAGGATTAAGAGCAACAGAGTGGATTACACAAGAACAAGATGGGCACCTTTGATGTAAAAGTTTGCGGCCGGAAGAGGCAGACGCGGTTGAAACACCGGCGGTGTGGGCACAGAGTACACATACGATTGGAAGGACTCGAAGAAGAACAAGCTCAAGTTGCAACCGCATTCTCTCTTGATTCACCTCAAGCGCAGAGCGTTGGGGATGGGAGACAAGGCCAAAATATAGCTTGCCCTTACGCGGTTAGGTGTTACACCCAACTGAGAATTCCATCCCAGCAAGGATATAATAAGAACCTAATCTACATGGCATCCCCGGACTACCAAGGGTCACCATGGTATGACTGGGCACGTGTGAACGATAAGTACGGAGGACAAACATACACTGGTCAAATAGTAGGCTTCTTCCAATACCTAACTGGTGGCATTAGGACGGTGCTACATCATCTCGAAGACACAGAGCCAGCGGATGGAAAAATTGGACACTACATTTTATGCTGTATTATAATGCTCGCAACAATGCTACTCGAAGGAGGATCTCGAGAGGAAGATGATCACACCTTTCGCCATGCTGCGTGTACCGAAACCATATGTGCTGCCCATTTCGTGTGTATTGTGTCCTCTTGTTGTTATTAACAATTGGGGGGATGATTGCACTTGTAAAAATCTAGCTGTGTTGCCCTTCCACAGCTGGGGTTGTTGCCTGTTCACGAACATGATACGTTTTCACAAGGAGATGTAGGCGCCCAAAAATCCATTGAAAACAGAGTGGGATGCGTACAAAAACCGCCTTCGTCGGACGCGTAAACAAAAGTCACACACCAACTCAGACGAATAATTGCAGGACGAGGAGGAAAACGATCATTGGTTCGATTACACTACTGAAAATCAGTCTATATCTCGAGTGGAGTATGTGCAAGAGTTGGAGGAAAAGGACAAAGACAAAGATGAATGAGGAACAGAGGGGAATGCATCTGGAGGAACTGATTCTGAGGGGGGATACGAGTCTGATTTTGAGGATGACTACAAGAGGACAGTGCATCTAACTTATTACATTTGAAACCTTCCAGTAACTAATAATGCTCAAAGAAACCGAGAATTCTAGTGTTTTGCGCAATTAATTGTTTTACCCAGTAATCTACTCCGTAAAATATTACACACTGCTGTTGATTTTTCCGCTGATGATGCCGCCGTTGTTGCTGCTGTGTGTTGTTTCACGTCAACGATGTCTCTGGAAAATTATGAGAGGCACACTCATGTTTAACGACCAAGAGTCCCGCCAATTTGTTAATTAAGACAGTAGGTAAGAATGCCAAGAACCATATCATTATGTGATGGCGCACTGTGATTATCGTGCAAAAACCACTGGTGTAACGACCAAAAGTCCTGCCAATTTGTTGTTAATTGGGATAGTAAGTAAGAATGCCAAGAACCTGCAAGACGGGGGGGGTGCGCAACGTTTTGTGATTTGGTACATATCGTCAGTTTGTCATCCTTACAGCTTATGGATACTTATGACGGCTTTAATGATGAAGATGATGAGGCCCACAGTGTTGATCATTAACGTGTAAAGGCAGATGCAGTAACACCATAATGTTAATAGAAAAGAAATGTTTGGCTCAATTATTCTCTTCTTGTCGCAGAGCACCAAATCTTTGTCAACAAATTTGGCTCCAACATACTCAACTCACAAAAGTTACCATTTTTTGTATTAGGTGCATGTGATATTCTTGTTGAGGAGCATGACCCAAATGCCGCTCATAAAAAACATCATGAATGATCAAAAAGAAACCACCAAACATAAAGATGGCACCAATCAGCAGGCAAAGAGCTCCAATGTTAAGTTCCATGATCAATCACATCACTCCACCAATGGGAACGGACGATTAGGGTTATATGATGAAACCCTTTGCAACCTACCGGATCGGGAATAACCTTGGCTCAAAGACATGATCAAGGACAATAATCATCTATTGCGCGCAGTTTTTCAAAGCACCACTGCAAAAGGAATTCAAGCTATCAGCTCCCCTGTAGCATTGTCTGGGGATCCCTTAGCGCATGCCTAAGGGATCTGTTAGCAGCAAGCGGTACTCACCAGCAGCCTGTTAGCGCAAAATTGATGACGCCACAAGTCATCTATCTAGCAAAAGAAAGAGCTCTAGGGGATGCTCTAGCTTATTAATCACACGACCATAGATAACCGTATGCCCGTAGGGGAGTTGATAGCGCGTCCGGTTATCTAAACTAGATCGCGTCTCTTTCTGAAGAAAATGCTCTTTGGCAGGGCGTTAGCGGGGGCTTAGCAGGCTGTTAACAGTGCTGCGCTAGGGATTCCTCCCTGTATAGGGGTTCAGCGGACTGTTAGCACATGATTGGCCACCCAAAATGAAAGTGGTAATAGAGTTGCATTCCCCCCGCCTTTTTCAACCACAGTTATAATAATTCAGAATAATTGTAACTATTAATTTTATTCAACATATGAAAAATATTACGCAACTGTGCACGTCACCTGAGGCGAGGGCTGGCTGGATGACTGTGAGCTGGGTTGAGTAAACGGTTGGCTAGATGGGTGAGAGCTGGGCTTAGAGGATAGTTGTGACGACGTGCAAGTAAAAATGCGGACCGCTCTCCTTCTCTACGACCCCTCGCTCCAAGCATCATTCTAAACCCATCTCTATCCCGCTGCATTCCCTCTCCCGACCATGTTGAGTAAACGGTTGGCTAGATGCTCTGGGCATTGAGATGAGGGTTGCGAGGAGGGAAACTAGATGTCACTAGATCACAACAAAAACTCTTCAACTTACAATCTACCAGCACCGTCATTTCCAATTTACTACCTAAAAATTACACGTTTCCAGAGGCAGGGGCCGTTTAGTCACAATGTAATTATTTGGTAGAGTTTTGGAAATTGGGGGAGGTTTGTCATAGAAAGAGATATGCATTGGCATTACAAACATACAAGATATTGATTAGTGGATATTGATATACAATTGAAATGAATGAAAGTAAATTTAATGATACTCACAATCATGATAGAAAGTAATCCCCTCTCTTGACCATGGGCAACTGAAGGCAAAGGCCGACGGCGTTAGTTAAACGTGCAAGTTAAAACTAGGATCGACCTCCTACCCATCCCTTTCCCGCTGCATTCCCTCTCCCATGATTGCAACTCCCCTGTAGTAATAATCAATCAATTAGTAATAATCAATCAAAACGGTATCCTTCTAGTTAGAAAAATCATCACATGATACACAGCACCATCATAATGTATAATAATGAATAAGAGATTGAACTCACCTTTTTCCAATCTCGGCACACTCTCCCCCAATCAACCAGCCAATGGATAGGACTGCCTATCTGTTCAATGTCATCACTCTCTTTGGCGTTGTTGGATGCCAAGGTGTAATTTTTGGCAGAGGTTAGAGTGCGCTGAGGCGATTTCTAGCGCCTTTGGTGTCGCCGTTGGTACGCCGGGGTGTGAGCGGAGGGTTTGGATGGGACGGCCGTGTTGCAGGCGCCGATGAGAAGGATGTAGGTGGCGTGGGTGAATAGGCTGGGGCCATACGGCAGATCATGGCTTGTCGGATAGCCTGACATGGAGAATAGTGGCCCATCTGAAACTCTAGGGGAGTTGATATAGCTTGGATTCAATTTGCAGTGCCCCCCACCTGTGGCACCGACAGAGATCTGCGGCTGGGCAGGGTCCTCAGCTGTGAGCAAAGTTCAAAAGTTATATTCCAAGCAGGGCGGGATGAACAACTCCTAGGGACGGCTGTGCCCATTTTCTGTAGACGGAAGGTGTGGCGCCGGGGTGTCTCTGAAGATGGCCGCATGCCTGTCACGGAGCGTTGCAGTTGCAAAGTTGATCCCGTCCAGTGCACTTGCCAAACCTGACATCCGAGCGCTGGCCTCATTTAGCAGACAGCGGATCGAGTATCGCGCGACGTATTTCTGCAGAACTGGAAAGGTAGCTGGAATGTTTGCAGGAAGAAAGCGGTCGTTTTGTTGTCTTTGTTCGTTTTGGTCAAAATTTGTAGGGAAGGATATGAGAGAGATTACATAACAACTTTTGCGTTGTAGCCAGGTCGTAGCATTTTGTTGGGGCGGTTTGGGCGTCTTGCCCAGGCATTTTGCCGCGAACGTTTGGATGTCATTCCCGGATGGAATGCGTCTCGGTATCTATCTCACGACCGAAGCCCGGTACGTAGGCACGTACTAGGTACCTATGAACGACGTAGCTCACGCGCTTGACGCAAGCCAGAAAATGGCGGGAGTGAGGATACACAGAGTTTTAGTTGCTGTGTCTATCCACTATCATATCTAACCCGCCCAATTGTACACTATCAAGAACCCCAAGATTGCACTATTGTGCGAAGACTCTCATACAGAGGTGAGAACCACAAAAAGGTTTTGCGTTATCAGGGAAGATTTTAGACGCAACAAATCTTTTTATGGTACATCTGGAGAGACATGCTAAACTCTGACCTCTAAAATCAAGCTCAGCGCAATGCCGAGCAGGCATTGGGATGGTAATCCTATCTGTTTCTTTTGCCTCTTCTGCTCCATCAAACATCCATGCTATATGTGCACGGCGAGCACTCCTTCTTGGTATCTATCGATCATGTCATTTGTATTAAGAATGATACCCTGTGCTCTGAGTAGGGTAGAGAATAAATTGCAATCTATAAAGAATTTGAAAGGCACAAACTACAACCTCTTGTGAGGTTGTAGAGTGAGGGTTGCTTGTGCCTCAACTGCATTTCTTTCCTTGCTGGTCGTGCATGCAGAAGAAGTATTAGGATCTGTTGGAATTGCTGGTCCCTTGAATCTATGGCTATTTTCAAGGAAAATGGCACAATGTTTGATGGGTGGAGTCTGGTTTAATATTGATAGAGTCTTGTGTTGGTTGCTGTGACACAATGTTTTCCCTGGAAACGCTCGCTCTACTGATTAATGGGCCATGTGATCGAATATGTTCACGAGTGTAAGGTTGAAAGAATAAGTCGCTTCCATCATTAGTTCCAGACGCGTTGGAATCAAATTCTTAGAATATGATTCAAAAGCCCCTCGCCCGATTCCTATCCGCAAAAAAAGATGCTAAAAATTGACCGATGACGCTACCTACATTACGGACTGGAGCTGATTGAAATTGACGATACCCTTTTGATTGTTATTATTTTCTACAATGAAACATACATCATCTCCTCCTCCCATCAACAATACGGGCCGCCGACAGGGCAATGCAGAATACAACATAAAAAAACCTGCTAATCCAACCGAACATCCTCCTCCTCCTTCAAAGGCTGCAATCCACAACCTTCAAATCCAGGGCTCTGCGATACGTTGCGTTTCGGGCTAATGGCAAGA
>JALLAU010001320.1:0-10292 GCA_036939495.1 Thalassiosira hispida | reverse complement strand
ATTAGTCATCTATAGTTAAGGGTAAACCCTTTAACTGATTAGTGATCTATAGTTAAGGGTAAACCCTTTAACTGATTTACACTCTACTAAGTAGAAGTTAAGTACGCTATGTAGAGCGTACTTGCACAACAAGGAGATATGTAGCTAGAGAGGAGGAGGGGAGGGTTTGCAGCAAATCTACCTACAAACTTCACAGAGAGCTAAATTTCCACGCTCTTTTTTCCCTTTTGTACAGCTGTAGAAATTAAATATAGATTACTAGTTCCTATGTTAAAAAAGATGGCGCGCTTTTTCAATTCAAATCAAAAGCGAACACACCATGGGAATCTCAACGACCATTTCCTATCACCATGGCGGCACCAAGGTAGACCCACAACGATCCCTCAGCCCTGCCCAAAGCCGCTCGTGTAGTCATACTGCCCCTCACTTGCCTCCATAACATTCTATCTCGCCTGAGTGCCGTCAATATTGGTCGTATCCTTCGTCTCTCGGCAGGTCAGTTGTTCGATCAGTTCATTGAAGTCTCCCCACAAACATTCCCCGACCAACCGAATAGCGACGGTGGTACTGGCTACGTCACTCTTGTCCACAATGATGGGTCATTCGACATCAAATGGATGATGGGGGGATCAGAAAAGAATGTCGCCCGCAATCGTATCAAATCCTTCAACCCCCTCGTCATCACGGCCCGTAGTCGTAACAATGATGATGTTGATTGTCCTTCCATCTTAGAACCATCGCATCAGCCCGACACTACGCCGCGTCGTACAACCAGTCCAACTTCCCGAGTAATCTCACCACCAACCTCTCCACACGGCGTATCCAACACAATCATCGAGAGCCGAAGCTGGAGCGTGTATGAGCCTGTACCCAATCCACTGTTGGTATACCTTCATGATGGCAGAAAGAAGGAGCCAGGGTGGTTGAGAATAGTGGAGAATGAATTCGACAGATATCCGAAGAGTGGAAAGGGGAAGAAGAAGGGGGAAACGAAGACGCAGTTGAGCAGTGCGGAGAACAACAAACTAGTCACAGTAAAGATGGAGGTCGATCTGATTTTCTTGAAGTTGAAGTCCAAGGAGTGGCCATCGCCGTTTACTCCAATTGCTGACCTGGCGCACGCATATTCAGTGACATCACGCACAGTTAGGGACTGTGCGAACAAACATCTACGCAACAAGTGCTCATCCTCTCGTAAGAAAAGAAGTGACGCTGACAGAACCATCTTCAACTCAAGAGAGATGCGCGAGAAGCTTTACACACCCTATAACTACTTCAAGAAGGCACAACGAAAGCATCATCCAGCAGATAGACTGACCGACGAAGAGCTGATGGAAGCATACAACAAATTAGACCCAGCTGTATTGCACGAATGTCAATTGGGCGCAGAACCGGAGAAGCAGCTTGCTGCCAATATTATTTCCGAAATCAAGCAAGCACTACAAAAAACAAATGGATCAATCTCTTGGGAAAGGTTGGCAGCATATATTACAGGGGGAGAAGACAAAGTACAACCAGTCAGCGAGAAGACATTGTCAAAGAAGCCGTTATTTTGTTACACAAACATTACCACAATGTTGGTGGGATGGTGAAAGCCAAGAAGAACAGTTACAAACGTGTGTACAGGGACGATGGAACCTATCACTACCCCACAGATCCAAATAATATTCTACGAAAGAAAGGAGAGGAGTACTTCGAAAATTGGGAGATCACTGGCAGTAAGGATGAGTTGAAAGGCAACTCAAAGTTTGCTTTGACAAAATGGGTGAAGAATATTTTTATTGAGGATTTGAAAAGACAATGCCAAGAATTGGAATTAAAGTTAGGGAAGAAGATACATGTACGTGGTCAATGGGACAATGCCTCTCCTCATACGGAGCGTGCTCTCGTTGGATTAATTGCCACAGCATTTGGTGAAAATGGATGGGTGTGGACCATGCAACCGGCGAACAGCCCCCTCACAAATATAATGGATGCTGCAATATTCCCTGCGTTGGCAAAGTTAGTATCGGCATACCAAGGATACCTCAACGGAGGACGATACTTACAATCGCACTTCCAGTGGCTGAATCCGCCACCTGATGACATCGAAAGGTGCCGTAAAGGTCCTCCATGAATGACGCAGGATATCATGGCTCCTACTTGGGCAGAGATACAGCATTCACATCATCGTGTGACTTTATGCAAAATATCGCAAAACCACGATGTGGTGAAGTTGGCGAGTCTGGCGAAATGAAACGGCGGCAGTTCCAAGGCTAATCCGTCGCCCCATGATGTCGAAGGGTGTTGTAAAGCTATCGACGAAGTCTCCAGGGGTATCGGAACGTTTCCATCATGGAGGATGGATTCCGGAAGGAGGCGAGAGCGAGACTTTCATCGTCTTGTGTTTTGTTGTCAGAATTTTGTGTTTCGTGAGAACGCTAGGTAAAGCTAGTAGTCTAACGGTACGTATTAGTTAGCGGGAACACAGTGGAAATTTAGCTCTCCGTGAAGTTATCTTAAACGACAGCTTAAACCTAGGTAGTTCGTAGCCTACATAGGAATTGAATATATATATCGCGCCATTTTTCATTCCCGTGACTGTGCTATCCGCGACCCCACCAAGCAAAGCAACCGAAAGCAACATCGTATCATAAGACAAAACCTTCAGACCGCAACCACCTCGCATCGATCAAACTCTTCGCCTTTGTTGGCTGCCCTACTAAATCATGGCATCATCACCGCCATGGGAAGAGGAGCAGACCGAGCCATTATTGGGACGTCGACGTCGTTCATCATCGGCGGCGTCCGCGAGCAATGACAATTATAATTTGTCACCGATTCGTCAATCGTTGGGATCGCGTCATTCGCTCGATGGCAACATCGACGACGCTGATGGCGATGAAGAAGGAGGAGCCTCCACTATGATGGATACGTCGAGGGCGTCGTTGGACGCCGACACTACGCTGCCATTACCTGCTCATGTGCAAGCACAGGTGGATGACATTGCTAATAATAATAATAATAATAATAATAATGCCGCAGCAGTCGTGGAGGCGGAGGAGGAATGCGAACGTCTGTCGGAAATCCTCACTACAAAATCGCAATTGACCGAGGAAAATGCTGCCAGATTGTTATCGTATTTGACTAGGTTGCGAACGGGAGGAGGCGGCGGGGGAGAGGAGGAGGATAATGCGAATGTGGATGTGGTGAAGTGGAATGCCAAAAATGTACGTTTGACAAGGCTGACTGTCCAATCGGCCATGATCAGTTTGAATTCCAACAACAACAACAACGACAATACTAATAATAATGGCAGTGATGGGGGAAAGTCGTCATTGGCGGTGATGGAATCCAAAATGGCCCGAAGATTATTGACCGATGGTATATTGTCATTTGCCTCCTCCTCTTCTTCTATGGAAAGTCTCAATGCACAGCAGATACAGCAGGGGAATGAGACTGATACGACGACAACAACAACGCCAGCATTCATCTGGATTGCAAAATTGATACGATCCATTGTCATTGAGGATTTATTGCCCACTGCTGTATTGTTGCTGCCCACCGACGACAACGATACCAACAGCTCTGGCAATACTATCCACCATACATGTGCATTGGAAATATTATTGGGAACATTCCTATCCAGAATGGACGCCGATGAACAACATTCTCAAAAGGATGGCGCGGAGTACTCGGTAGATGATATTTTAGATCGCCTCTGTGGAGTACAATCCTCATCTACCGAGCAGCAAGGAAGATTGCGTCCATCGGCAACTGCCGCAGTATTGTCGTCATTACGTGAATTTGAATCCAATTCATCCTCGACAGGAGCTTTGGGAAGATTGTCGAAGCGACGTGTCTGGAAGAAGAAGCAAAGTGGGAATGATAGTGGTCGTGGTGGCAGCCAATTTGCGTACATTGACCGACCCACATTTCTATTGCACTCGGCACTAGCATCGCTCAAATCTCTATCCTCTCACACTACCGAAGGTGGAGATCCAGACATGCTCCCGCCGTTGGTGTACCAACTTGGCCTGACGCCCATGAGCGTTATTTCACGTGGAGGAATAGGAACATTATCATCATCACTTGTGGGTGACAAGAAGAAGGAGAACGAGAAACATCGTGGTATACGATTGCGTAGAATGTGTTTGGAGGGGATTGCTAGTGTGTTGGATTATGAGTATGATGACACTTCTTCGAGCAACGTTGACAACGATAATGGCATTGTACTGAATGGCAGTAGTAGCTCCAATAACCGAAACAACAACAGCAATACACGCCAAGAAGCAACAGACGAAGCATTCAAATGGGCACGGTACACCTCGCTCACACACCTTGGGAATTGCCTTCGGTCAGATCCGGAAATGTCCAAGGCTGTGCTGAGCATGTTGAGCGGTGAAATTGTCTTCGATACTTCCTCTCTTACACACAATAATGTCAGTGTCAAGGCTGCTGCACCTAAGCCATTTCGGTACGCGCGTCTAACACCCTTTCGACTAGCCATGGGCCTCTCCATGGCTTCGAGCGTACCACGTATGCGTTCCTCCACGCTAGAAGCAATACGCGATTTGATACTCGAAGAAGAGACTATTCGAATTAGACGTGGATTGGATGTTGGTAGAAAGAATGTGATTGGAATGGGCAGGCCGTGGATGGATTGTCTGGTGAGATGCTTGGAAGGAATGGAGGTTGATGAGGTTGGGATTGCCAAGAAGACTACCACGGCAGGAAGTCATCGTCAGAAACATCATGACAGTAATGATGGAATTGGTCATGTACTGCAATGTTTAATCTCTGTTGCCAAATTTGCCGAGAGTGAACACAATGGAAGCGGCGGGGGGGGATCAGGAGGAGCGATGGGTGGCACAGTAGGCGGGGGGTGTGCATCCTCTTTACTTCAATCGCTAAGTCAGTTGGGATTCTTGTTGATTGATTGTGTCAAGAATGATCCCATGCCATTAGCATCTGCATCGTCTTCTTCTGCTAATAGTGCACTTCGAGCTACGGCGGTATTGGCACCCAACCTTGACATTTCATCCTTCAACAGTTCATCATCAAGAAGTGGAGAAACATCGGCAACGCACGCCACGGCAACCACCGGTCGATACCTCCTATGCTACCTTTTTTACCAATCGGCGGCTGCATCCTCTCATCTACTATCCTCTTCACTATCCAGCCTAGCGAACAACAGCAATAGCAACAACAATGCCTCATCATCCTCCGATAATGGTGGTACTGCATTGTGTCGTTCGATACTACGTACGTCATTCGACAAGTTCTGTGGCATGGCTCCCAATGCAATGGAGCATGCCTTATTATTGATGGATTTGTTAAAGTTTAGTCCGTGTTCGATATCGGGTAACAAGAACAGCAATGAGATGTTGTCGGAGGGGTTATTTTTGGACAATGGTCAAAAGGAAGAGGTCATTGCCCTCTCCTTAACATCCAACCATCTACCGTCAATCATCGATACACTATCCAACGTTCCCGGAGGTGGACTATCGCCACATGTGGCGGCCGAGACAATCATACCGGCATTGGGCAGATTACTTTTATTGCAGGCAACGTCGCCACGTTCTGCGTATTCCTTGTGGAAACGTACCGATCTGGAGGATCACGTCGATCACGCCTTCTTGTTGGCCAAAAAATCATTATTTAGTGCAGACGTCGAAAAGAGAAAGTGTGCGGCTACCTTGTTGGTGACATTATTGGGCGTGGCAAGCGTGGCTGCTTCGGCGAATACTTCGTCTTCTGCGACTAGTAGCGGCAGGAGCAGTCGTAGTCGTAGCGTGTGGAGTTCAATGCTGTACGATATGAAGGGTTGTCTGAGAAGGTGTTTGACGCAGCATCAGAGTTGTGTTAGGATGGAGGCATACAGTTCGTTGGTGGCATTATTGCCCAAGTCGGTAGGAGGAGGAAGTGGTGGCGGCAACACTCAGGATTCCAACACGACGTCTCCGGCAGCATCGACCACTTCAGGAGGTAGGACGCCGTCTCCTGCGTCGTCGTCGCCGGGCGGTGCATATAATAAAATCGTAGCATCAATCCCACCTTCAGGACAGCATGCCGTGGTATGCATTGTATCCGAGCTATTGCTTTCCTCTTTGGAAAGATATGTGACCATTCCCAAGGAGGAATTGACCGATCGTGATGCACGACGAGAGCGATCTGCTGCCGGAGTGGGATTATCACAAATGGAAATGGTCGTCGAGGAGGAGGAGGAATCACCATCAGAGCGTACTAGTTGTAAAGGAAAGAGTGGCGTAGACAACGATGATGGTATGAGCAATCCATTTAGGTTTGAAAAGTTCATATCGACACGACGACCTTCTTCGAAGAATATGCAGGATGGCAAGAAGAAGAAGTCGAAGGCGGTTCCCATTGGCGCAACTTTATTGACGGAGGCATTGGATCGAATCAATGAGCCGCTGTCATTCCTTATTGCATCGTGCATTGCTGTGACACCATTGCTGGCCAGCGAAAGCGATGCAGAGTGTGATGACGATAATAACGACCACGGCAATAGCGAAATGAAGAAGGCCCTGAAACGCATCCGTCAACAAATGGCACGATGTACGGACATGGACGAATATCTGAAATGGATCAAATCCAATAAATCAATATTCGATATCAAGGACAATGCCAAGAGGGCTGAGGAGATGGCCATTGCAAAGCTAGCCACCTTGGTGACGGTGGCGGTCACTGCCGACGTCTTTTTGAACACGTGTGAATGGAGTAGTGAGGAGAGTGGCAGCATAGTGGTTGAGAATACCGATGGAGATGTAGCGAATGACATTGAAGATTTGTTCACATTGAGGACGGATGCCATTGACGAGGCGGCGATTATCATGTCTAGCTTTGTTACTTCCAAGCCCAATAAAAAGGCTACTGCTACTACAGCCAAAAATAAGGCGAAGAAGAAGTTGCAGGAAAAGGATGTCAATAACTTATCCTCATCACAAACGAGCGAAAATGAACCATTACCGCCAGATAAGAAACAGGGCAAATCATCATCATCAGCAGGAGCAGAGGAGATCATTACCAAGAAGGTCAAAACTAGCGAGATCAACGATTCCACCCGCGCCAAGAATCGAAAGTTGATCGAGGACGTCGTTAACAATCTTTGCCCGGCAATGTGTCATGATTATTTGACATGTGCATTACGCAAGTTTGGTTCCGAGGTGGCCAGGAAGGCAAGTTGTAGATGTCAACGATCTTGTGTTTCCTAATCATTCTCGTGTATCATATACATTGATCGATATTATATTCACGATGATTATACTTTTCTTGTTGTACAATATCCATAGGTTTGCGACGACGTGGATTCCGACGATGACGATGATGATGACACTGAGGCCGCGACGAGATTGACCAAATGTCTTGCATTTCGCCGATACATCATCACCAAAAGTCTCCTCTTGACGAGTGGATCATCCTCCATTATCATCCCCGGTGCTCGCTTTGGTCCAATCCCACTTGGCAGCGGCGGGTCCAACAGCGGTGCCGATGCCATGGATGAAATGACCGCATCTAGCATACGCATCGCCGCCTCCCTAAAATTGGGGCCCCTCCTATTTGCGGAGTTTTGCACCCACTGTTATGAATTGGAGCGAACATCAATTGTTACCAACAACTCCAAGTCATCGTCGTCTGCGACGGAGCTTCCATTGGCCCAGCTGTCGATGAGAGCCTTCACAACGTGTGTACGGGGCATGGCATTTGAGGCACCTCATAATCAAATGTCAAAGGCGTCAAGGGTTAATGCTCTTTTCTTTACCGCCATGCGAAAAGCGTCTGCGGCCGCCCCTTCATCGGCCGATGGGTGGAAGTTTTACCAGGATGGTGATACCTCGTTATTGGACGGCAACCTTTCAAGTGATGAGATCACTCTGGGTAAGACATTGCTCCCCATTCTTTCCCTCGGAGTATCACCTGGTTCCACTAGTGATGAATCAGCAACGACGCACCTTTGTCTCTTCTCAGAGTTGCTCTCTAACTGCATGTACGGCGAAGCGATTGAATGCTGTTACTTGATATCCTCCACCGCCGAGGCGTTCAGTGAGCCCAACATCAAAGAGCAGCTAGGTGTGACACTATTGCGGGGCTTTGAATTTGGCGACGGCGGGAATGTCCTGGGCGTCCTGAACTTGGATCACAGCGATGAATCCAATGATAATACATGTGTGTCCTCTGCCATCGGCGTGGCGATGAAGCTAAATTGCGGACTCGACGGAAACACTCATGTGCCACTGCCGGGAAAAGCCTTATTGGGAGACCGCCTGCGTGCGGCAAGATCGAATATGGGGCTTCCAACGACCACGGTCGAAAACTGGCCAGAGAGACACCGAGGGAGACTCGAGAAGGAGTTGCTTTCGGCCAGCGGCATGATTGGTATTGGAACTCAAATATCCTGGGCGCTTTCGGCTACGCTGTGAGTATATTGTGATCTTTTTGGTGTTGTGTTTTTATGCTGTTGGGAGACATGCATTTGCACCCGAATCTAATCAGCACTACTCATGGCTATATGCCCTTTTTTGCTTCACAGCGACATTGGAAAGAATTTCCGAGCAACATTTGACAAGAATTCACCTACAAAGAGGCAACTCAAACTAGCCTTGATCAAAGCTGCCGCTCAAACATCTGATGCCAATTTTGCTAAGGAAAAATCATCCATTGCTTCTACGATCTCATCGTCCATCGATGATGCTCTGAATAACGCAGACTTTGCCGCACTCAAAATTCCTCACATGTCGGATGGATCAGCTGACTTGGCCCAACGGTTTGTATCGAGTCTGCTCTTTTCTGTGTCCAAGATGATTAGTGCATCGGCACCATCTGCCGAATTTTTGGACGTTAACGGCAGCTTTGCATCGAAACTCATTTTGAGTTGCAAACGTCTGTATGGTATACTTGCGAAACTCATTTTGAGTTTTATGAACAATCCTCAATCATTGACATCCAAGGAAACGAAATGCTTCCTTGACTATTTGACTGCAACTCTGATGCCGAGAGTGTCGGCGTTGCTCATGACTCTTCAGGAGAAACAGGAAACAGCTGGAGGGAAGTTCCTCGCAGAGAGTAAGATCGAGAGTCACGGAAAGACGTCTGCTCTTCTTGTATTTGAAAAGGAAAAATTGGGTAAGTTGTTTGGTCTTTACAATGTTACTTGTCCTATCTGACGTTTGTGCTACAATTCAACCGTGTTCTTTCTCTATTTTCTAAAAGATAATGCTCTGCTGAAGGTCGGAACGAAGTTGAAGCAAGCAGGACTTGAAGATGATAGCGAATGGCTGGAAGACCATGTCGTATCCAATCTCAACCGAGACTTTGTCATCAGGAGAGTCGAAGACGCCAAGGCGAGAGAGGCGCCAAAGACAGCAAAGAAACCTTCAGGAGCCAAACGAAAGGTAAAGTCTGAGCAAACAACTTCTAAAAAATCCAAGAAGAAGAAACGGGCTGAACTTGAGGAGGAAAATGACAGCGAGGCCGATGAAGGCAGCGTTATGGAAAGTGTTGATGCAGATGAATCTATGGATGAAGATGGAGAAGATGTGATTTCTCTTGATCGACTCACTGCTAAAATGAAGGAGGAGGGCGAGGACTCAGACAGTGAAGATGAGGATAGTGAAGATCAGCCGGAATCAGAGGATGAAGCAGAATTCGATGAATGATTCCGTTTGTCCGTTATCATCCATTCTACTTCGAATAAAGTAGATAGACCTTTTGTGCACAAACATGTTCACCATTTTTACAACCATTATGTTAATGTATTGATCTGGTATTGTCTATCACTCAATAAGAGATGCACTATCTAGCTCTGTAAGCATTTTCTCTCTAACCCTTATGCCAACACTGTATTGCCATGACTGTAATGGGCCACCTTCTATCTCTCTTTTCCACTTTACGTGGAACCATCTCTCGAACCCAACCCACCATCCATGAGGACCAACCAACGTGACAAAGCGGCAGCCAAGTCTCCGCTGAATCTTCCACGCACCCACTTACACTAACCAACATCCTACCTACTCAACATCAACATCTAACCGCCCACCCAGCCCAGTCTCTACGCTTGGTTCCGACAAAAGTATATCAGACTCCCAATACAGTCAAGCCACCATTGATCGCGGCAGCTTTTGGCGGTGAGACGGCAGAACTTGAACTATCTGAGCTTGAGGAAGCTCGCGCCACCCTCCTGACCCCTGCGATTGAATGGCAGTGCAACAAAATCGATGTCTCGTAGATAACCAGGTACATGTGGTCCCATTGCAAGCACATTAACTTCTCCACAAAGGATGAAATGTACGCTT
>JALLAU010001319.1:0-10298 GCA_036939495.1 Thalassiosira hispida | reverse complement strand
TCATCATCATTATCATTACTCTATTCTAGACCTCTTCATAAGTGCTTAGGACAACGGGGTACATTGGGTGTCAAAGATACAGGTCGGAGAAGAGACAGTACGATCTTCATGTGAGATGAGGTGCATGTCATCACCGGCAATGCGCTCCCCTATCGATTAGGGACTTGAAGTTATATTGTCCTTCAGCATTGGAGACAAGGTAGGTATCATCAGCCGGGCAGGACGTAACCGTCGTATGTATCTGGCGAGGATTATCGGCCTCAAGCGCAAAATGGTCAACATCTATAATACACGTCTCCCCAGCGTCCCTCGTCTCCCCAGGTTTTGATATTTTGGCGGAATACCCATGCAAGGATGCAGTAGGAAGATGACCAAGACTAAGTCCCTCTTGGGATGCGGTAGCCTTGTGTTTGTGTTCATCGTATGAAATGGAGTTATTGACATCAAATATAACACCAATAAATTGCTCAAAATCTTCACGTGTCCTTGAAGTTATGTCAAATAGCGTCCATTATGTAACCAGTTGAGTTAGGATACAAGGGCTAGGAGTTCCTCGTATTGTTCTTTGGTGAGTTTCTTCTCCTTATTTCCGTCATTTTGATCCTTACACATTAGTGAGCGTATTGACAACACCGGCTTCTTGATAAGTTGCCTCAACTTTCGATGGGAAGTGACGTTTTCATTCCACAGAAAAAGGTGAACTGGGGTGTCGATTACATAATCGAGTAGTACTTTCACAATGTGAAGGTACGCTTGTTTGCTACTATCTGATGCCTTGATGCTGAAGTCGCCACTTGACTTACTTGAACACGAAACCATATATTTTCCAATCGTATATAATTACTCGCTGACAAATATTGATCAACAAATCGGTGACTGTTAATCTGTGAAAAGAAGGACAATTATCTTACTTACTCCATGCACGATATCCCGAAGGCTCACGGTTATGGGTTGTAGTAAGGGCCTGTGCCAGAACTACGGCTAAGGACCCTGCTATGAAGCACTTTCATTACGTTGTTAATTACTTATCTTATGCGATTGTCATCTTGCAGTAAGCTGTCCGCTGTCCGAGGATTCATCATAATCCAGAATCCGAACACATCAACCTCGGATACGTCACATACTTCCAATCGGAAGTCTTAGCTAAACGATCTGTCACGGTTCCAAATGCGTATCCGTTTATCACCTCCCTCAGTTGAACCAGGGGGGGTATCCCCCCTAGGTCCCAAGGATAAAAATCCAACGGTGACATTTTGGTGTTGGTGCACGATGCACAACAGCTCCCATAAATTTGGAAGCTGATGAACGTGACGAGAGAGAGAGAGACTCCAGTAGTGTAGTTGTGTTTGCTAACCCTCCCACCGACCCCCTCCCCTGGCCTACTGCCGAAAGAATAGTAGTTCCAGTGGAGGCAAGGAAATGCGGAGGTTCCTATTAAACGCCCCCCTTTTTTGCCAAGCCACACTTTGCTTTTTTAGTTGTACACGTCGAAATCAATCGCCGGCCCCAACACAATACAAAGCTAGATACCACAGAGAGGTGCCATAAATGTGATATCTGCAGTGGTGTGGCCACCCATCAGTCGCCATCATAGTAAGCACTGCCAAATGTAATGTTCTAACAAGAGGGAGGATAAAATAAGTTTAAGGAATTGTTGCTACCTCAAGATGCTAGAGGCTCGGAAGCTACGTCGTTATTTTCTGGTAGCAAATCCAACTCTGTAAGATGCGAGAGGGATGTCTTGAATGGTTTGCGCTGGTCTTACGGACATCGAACGGCAAGCTGGGGATGCCAGGGCATTTTCTAATGGATACACGGAGCTCTGCGGAGAGGACGAAAGGCAAGCAGCAGCTCAGTGAAGTAACTCGAAAGAGTTGAGTGAAGCAATGAACGGCAAGAAAGCTCGGCGAAGGCATCAAAAGAGTGTAAGTGAAGGGAGGAATGGCAGGAAGCACAGGGAGGAAACTCGGCAGAAGATGAGCAAAACCAACAAAGGCAAGAAGATTGTGGGCGAGGCTCGAACGAGGGTCTCGCTATATTTTCGATTACAACATTAGTTCTTCAACTATGCCATGATGTGATCTGTTGTTAACATCACTAGATCCATTCTCATTGGCTTGGGTCGTCCTCCGCTGATTGAACGTCTACATAATTCGTCACGAATTAGTTGCGGATGTTAGACACCTCGTGTTTTCAATTTGTTTACCAAAATCATTGACCAGTCCTCTCGGCGAGATCATCGAAATTGAAATATGTGGGTTGTTTTTGCTATTAGACACTCACTAATCCAAGATACTGGGCATGGAACTCTTCCCCGTAGTTTTATGCAAAGCCACCACCATTGTGATCTAGTTGTCCTCACCGTAACCTTCTGCCTGTTGATTATCACAAGCATATCACCATACCGAACTGGCAGTTGCCATAAACCCCGTTCGTTCGACAACATTCCCAACCCACACTCATCCCCTGTTATCAATCCGAAGATACATACCTAAACGCTATGTGAAAACAGTGCATGTCGCCAAGGTAATGGTACCTGGTTTGCAATCTTTGTCCCCTTCCCAGGAGGAGCATCCTTTGAGTGTGCATCTGCTCTATTCCTCGTTCGATTGTTCGTTAAAGCTTTGGAAACCTTCAAATCTGCATGTTGTAGTTGCCCGCGTCACTCATCTATCTTTGGCAATTTTGTATGATTTCATTTTCATTGGTGCACTTGTCGTATAAGAGAATTTCTCTTGCAAGCCATGAGGTTTGCAGGCAGCTGTGTATAGCTCATGCCGTTGGTTCAAGTCTAGAACCAAGCGAGGTCACAGAGGATGAAGGGTGAGTATTCCCATTAATACCTAAGCATACAGCCGCGATGACATCGTCCGAGGCACCATTATTCACTGCCGAATCATGTGGTGTCTCTCCCAGTGAATTCTTTGCATTGAGCGCACTTTGGTGCCAATCTACGAGCAATATGACCACCTCAACAGAAGCTCCATATGCACAAGCACAGTGTAACGGGGTGAAGCCGTACTTGTTCGTAACCTTCACCGCTCTCGGATCCTGCCGATAAATCCATTGAACCACCTTTGCACTAGACTTGTAGATGCACGCCGTGTGAAGCAACGTGGGTGGCCCGAATAGCATCGGTGCACCCACGGGTTGTTCCGACTGATGGGTAGCACTAAACGCCGCTGAAAAGGCTGCCCTGCATGTTTTGATTGTTCTGAGCGACCCGCCGAGGCTTACGATGCGAAAGACCGGGTACAGGGACGTGGCCCCGCCCCTCCCATTTTTTGTCTTGAAATTGTACCGCACGGCCGCACCCCCGGGGTTCTTACGAATACATCGGATCACCGCGCCGTCGTCATACTGAAGTCGGTCGGCGTCGTCCCAGGGCCGGAGGTCCAGGAGGCCGTGAAGGGTGTCGTCGGTGTTGGGCGTGGCGGCGAGGACGAAGTTGAACATCCACATCGTTCCTCTCACCACTCACGAATTTGGGGGGGGGGGGGGTCAGGAGGAGCAGTTGCCTTTGACGACAAGCTGGAGTGTTGTTTGGATATCAACAGCAGTTTCCGCCAGTTTGCCACCACCAAATTACGATCCCAACTATTACCAGAATTATTACAAAACAACAGATGCAACAACCGCGGTTGAAGTTCCTATTATTCTCCAACAATTCCTCACTTGTAGGGTGAATTTCCTTCGGGGTCTTGGTTCCTCCTTCCGCTACCATCACTTTCACTTAAGCAAGCCGTCAGCGTGGCAACATTGAATTTCCCATCCTTTGATTTGCAGTGTAGGCCAGACAAAAGTGGAAACTGAGCGGAGTTTGCGCGGGCGGTCCACGACTTTTGTCGTTCTGTTTGCAGGGCAACCCCGCGTAAATAATGAAAAGTCAGTACTATACACGCCAACTTTAGAGGGGTAACCCTCTCCCCGCATTCCCATTCCCAATCCCTTTTTTCCCATCCCCCATATCCGCCCCCTACCCTCTCTTCAATTGATAACGCAATAAACGCGGCAAGACAACATCGCGGCATCAGCAAACACATCGTTGCATAGGCGAGGAGCTGGCGGTTAACAACATGTCCAATAAAAACGATTTTCATTCCCTCCTATCCGTATTTCGCGATGCCACCACTGCCCCACCCTCATCGTCAGGAAGTGGAAAGAGCAGCGGTGGCGATAGGCAGCATCAACGCGGGAACGGTCGTGGTGAGCAGCAGCAGAATCGTGTGACTGGAGCTCAAAAGACACCGCTAAACTCATCAGCAGATAATGAAGAATCCACCAATGAAGTAATAGATTCTACAAGCACCAAGGACCCATCCTTCTCGGCACCCATCCTCAAAGAACGCATAGAGCGAATATTGCGCATTCAACAAATCCGCCGATCGACTACTTCTGGCAATAACGACGCAAAGGATGGTAATAACAAGTCTTGCAATAATACCACCAACACTACACAAATGAAAAGCTCGGTTCACATTGCAATTTGCGCCACCATTGTTGATGATTTCCCGCAGGAACGTTTGTGGAGGAAATGGATGGAGGATACGGGAGGAGAATTCATAATTTCGGAAGATGATGATTGCTTCGCAAACAACGCACACCAAAATACTGATGCAACCACTGGCATGAAGGGAGACGGGGGAGGAGAAGCAGTAGAAGAACATATCAAATCTGAATCTAGCAAGATGACAATGATGGCCTCTGCCGAAATGCATGTTCATGCGAAGAATCCAGAACGAGTTGGATCAGAATGGCTTCGGTAAGAATTATATCCCAGCTTTGCAAATTACATATCCTTCTCATGATATTGGCAACACACATCTCATCCATGCATACATTAACATTATTCTCCCACATTATTATCTTCTCTCTCGCTATAGATCCAAAACACTAACAATCACCCATCGACCAAACTGGAACGATGTCCGCATTATACGTGCCATACTCTCTCTCATCGAGGCTGCGCTACGTGATGGCCGAGCAACTCATTTATTGCTATGTACTGAATCATGTATACCCGTCGCAACGTTGAAGGAAGTAGCGAGGAGTGTATTGCTGGATGAAGTTTGTCCGTGGGAGGAGGAGATGTCGGATGGTCATTCTGGGGAGAGCCAAAAACAGAGGAACAGTAATCGATCAAAGCGGAGGGAGCTCAATTGGGATCGAAGCTATGTTGATTGTTATGATAGGAAGAGCAGTCGGTGCACGAGATTCGATGAACGTGAGTTATGATCTTCCATGATATTATGGCACTTGCATAGAAATGTCTTTGGTTCTTCATTCTTGTAACTCACCTTTTATTCCCAAATACCAACCATGTTGTGATCAAAAAATGAAATACAAAACAGATAATTGTTGGGACATTCTCAGAAATAGTGTGCCTTCAGAAATTGTATACAAAGCGTGAGTACCTTATTTGCTTGACAATATTCTCTTGCGTGCAATGGATTTCATCTTTCTTCTCAAAATGGTACAAATATACACCATTAACTTAGTCTGCCAGGATGGGGCCTCATAAGCCGAAAACACGCCCAAAGCATCCTCAACCTACCCTCACAACTCGGAGGCATGAACTTATGGCCAGCCTTTGAACGTGTATGGGCACCTGAGGAGGTATTCATCCCCACCGCCCTAGCCATATGTGGACACATGAACGACGACGAGGTACCACGACGGGCATTGACACATTCCCAATGGGACGCACGTGCCGCAGACCATAAGGATCGTGCCCATCCGCTATCGTACGATGGACGCTTTGATGATGAACTTGTAAAGAGGGTACGACGTGATGGATGTTTATTCATGAGAAAGATGAAGAGGCCGCTGGATTTAGCGGTGTGGGAAGAGATTGTTGTTCATCATAAGAGAGGACGGGACAATGGATCCACAATGATGCCAGCGCAGCAAGGATTGGATAATAGAGGTAGAGATTGGGATACGGAGACAGGAAGAGGTGGAGGAAGGGGGTGGGAAAGGCACAATAATGATCATCGCAGTGGAAGAGATACTAGGTCTTACCATTCTACATCAGGGTATAATGATTCGAGGAACAGGAGCCATGATTCAAGTAGAAGGCATGACGATGATGATCACCATCGACACAAAAGAGGACGAGGTGATAGTTCGAGTTATGATAATTCTTTGAAAAGACAGCAGCGTGGGCGGCGATAGAGGAGATTGATAAAAATAAGAACCAAACATCACATATATACTGCCATCAGATATGGTAAACTTTCATTTCTAGAGTTTTGCTTGAAAAGAAAGTTGCATTTTTTCAGATTTTTTTCTTCTTCATCACAAGCCCACGCATTGCCAAAATGTGTTTCTCATCTAAACATATATATTTCTTATCTCAAGTCTGTTCTGCCAAATATTCAGTAGTAATAGGATTTTCTGCCAAATAGTTGGGGCTCAAAAAAAGATGAGATTGATATATCCGTTCGTCAAAAGAAAGAGTATTGTGTATATCCATTGTCATCGCAGAAAAGGCTTCGAACAAGCTTGCGATGGACATACGGCCCTGCGAGAGGTGTTTTTTTATAAATCAAACTTCTATTTCTAGTTTTAGCTTGGAAGAAAAGATATCTTTCTTCATGTCACCAAGTCGACGTAGCCACACACACTGACAAGTATAGTGTGCTTCCATTCCACAACATAAGTCTCCTTTCCATCTGCCATACTTTCTCTACACATGAAAAGCCTCCCCCTTCTCCACAGTCCTAGTCCCACTCGCCACAACCGCCCCCGGCCCCACCTGGGAATCCTTCAAATTACACCCATCACCAATCTTGGCATCCACGCCCACTATCGAATTTTGCAATACTACATTGCTGCCAATGGTGGCACCATCCATCACCACGACATTGTTCAATTTGGATCGATCCCCAATGGTTACGGAAGAGCCAATGGTGCATGATTTGGTCTGGACTTTTTCGCCGAGGGTTACGGAGGGGAGGAGGATGGAGTCGAATTTGGTGGATAGTTTGGATCCGTCGGCGACTAGAGCAGAGGAGATGGTTGGGTCTAGTTTGAGTGTTTTGGATGTGATTTCGGTAGCGCCGTAGAGGAGGGAGGGGAGTGTGCAGGCTCGGAGGGTTAGGGAGGATGCTGGGCGGGATAGGACTTGGGCGGAGACTGCGTAGGGATGTTTGGTTTGTGGAAAGGATGGTGGGGTAAGTAGGGATGGACGCGATTCATCGTGGGCTTTGGGCGTGGCCGGTTCCAACCCATCATTAGCGGCAGGATTTGCACCATCATTGTAGTCATCATCTTCGGGTGGGATGAACTTTCCCAACCCCCCACTCATTTTTCCAGAAGCGTACATTCCCAACAATGTCGACACCTTATTACAGGTAATTGCGCCCTTCCTTTCGACTCCGCCGCCATCCAACTCTTTCAACACCTTTCTCAACCTCTCCCGATTACTCTCCCCCTTCCTCCAAGCACTCTCGCCAAACGCACCCTCCACACCCCTATATTGTCTCGATATCAATAACGGAAGTACCTCTGTTTGGAACGATTGCATGTTGGGACGGGCATGCAATAAATCGAATAGTACCCAATTGGAGATTACGTAGAGGTGCACATCGTGCAGGTCGGTGTGGAGGGAGATGGTTGGCGAATGATCGACGGCGGAGGTTGCCGACATGGATAGTAGTCCTCCAAGGTTACCGTATATACCATGTTTGCTCTTGTGTTTCCCCCCTCCTCCCGCTGCATGCAATCTACGCTTGGGAACTGTCAACTTTGGAGTGGATCCAATCCCCTCGTCCTCTTCCACCTCCAGCTTGGACCTCTTCAACACGACACGACGAGACGGCGCAATGATGCCTCCACTCCCCACGCCCAATTTGAGACTGGCGAGCGAATCGCTCAAAGGAGAAGGAACCTCGCTCGACAATCCCACATATTCCATATCCTCCTCCTCCCGCGACTGCAATCCCATTTTGGATTTGGAACTTTCCTTGAGGGGTACACCGTCCTTACCGTCTTCCGAGCCCACGTTGGTGAGCAGCATGGTGACTGCTGCTCCTGCGGAATAACTTTCAAGTCCGCTACTCCCGGCAGTAGCATTCCATCGACGGTGGGCTTGGACCAGTAGCGAGAGGGCATCTTTCCCATCCGCTGCTTCCGTTTGAATTTGAGAGACTAGATCGCCCTCCAGTATCAAATCGCCTGGCATGACCACGGCATGCGACGTGCGTGGGATAATGTACCCGCAGCTATTATCGCCGTTGCCTTCACTGTTTTGCCCCGCTTCCGCAGTCTTGCCTTTGGTGGTAGGCGACGATGACGGCGGTGTCGATTCGCTACCGCCAGGATTGTCATTATTTGTTTCTCCCCGCGATGATGACAGGTAACGCAATGCATCAGCGCTCCCGTGACAGTCCTCCGGAAGACGTACCACGCGAACGTGCATCCGCCGATTCGGTTTCCGCGATTTAGTACCACCCTTATTTTTGGCAGGCGATGGAGCTCGAGTAGTAGAGAGTAGTCCGTGGAATTCTAAATCAGTGACTAAATCGCCGTAACTACCGACGGTTGGGATCGAGGATTCGTTCTCCTTATTGCTCCACAATTTGCATAACCCGCTATTCATTGACCCCCCATCACACTCTTTGCCGTCTTTGATTCCCCGGCCCAATAAGTAGGGAATGGTCATCTGGTCCTCGCCATGGATTGCAATAACGACCATGTCGAATCCACTATCGTACGTTTTTATCAGTAATCGTTGCAATAACGTCGCCCCCCCGCCACGACATGTTGTGCCGACCCCTGCTCCTCCAGAGGCAGTATCGGCATCATCGTTGTCTCCACTACTTGCAGTAGACGATGATGATGATGATGATGATGATGATGGATTGAGGATGGATATTGGCAACAAGTGCTTGGGTACACCATGTGGGTATTCCGAAGTTAGGGGAAAGAGACGTCCGCCTTGGGTGGCTGCCAGGATTATGGCAATGTACTCTGGATCAGAACATGGTAGTGAAGGTGGAGTTGTTGTTTGAGGATGTGATTTGGGTTGTTGTGGCATCATCTTTTATTCTAACCTTTCAAATCGACCAATGAAAGAAGGGAATATGAGAAGATGAGGAGATGTTTGATTATATCGACGAGCTGTAGACTATATAGATGGGGGCTGTTTCTGATGGAGCGGCGAGAGCGGGTGTAGTGTGCAATGGCTTGGTAGAGAACTCCTAGGAGTAATTGATACTCCTACAATAATAATGGACAGCGCGGATGATGATGCAATTGTTGGTCATTGAGCCATCCAGATTTTAGATGTGGTTGTTTGCGTGTTTGTTTGTGTGCTTGTGGGTGGGAGATTGCGTTGTGTGTATCGTACCATATCGTATGGTATCGTATCGTACGATACCGTATATTTGAATGCTCAGAGGCAGATTTTTTTTATTTGCCGTACGATACGATACATAGACGTGCGATCATGGACGGATATCGTACCGCGTTCCATATGTTTTGGCGTACTGTTCTTGTATCTCGTCTTCTACTCTCACAAATCATAATCTTTGCACCGCTCATAATCTTGCAGCAATACAATCATAGGGACACAATGGCGAAATACAAAGCAGCAGAGGGAGATGGAATGTGGACTGCAAGTGAGAAGCATCAGTTCGAAGTGGGATGCGTCCTGTGCGGGTGGGGAAGCTGGGGCTTGATTGAGGCAGTTGTCCCCAACAGGACGAGAAAACTAATCAAATCTCACGCTCAGAAATTTCAGAAGTAAGAAGGACATTGCACACACTTGATGTTTCCCTCTTGATTATAGCTCATGTGCATTCAATTCGATGCGACATCTTTTCTCTAGGCGTCATCCCAGTCGTAAGCTCGTTGAGGTGTATCAAAAGAAACAATCCACAAAGGAGGCCAAGAAGAATACTAAGAGGGGGGTACCGCTGTTGTACCCAAATCCAAATTCAAGTCTCTAAAGAAACAATGGAAGACAAAAGCCGATGTTGAAGTTCATACTTCGAAGCCACTTGGTCATCTGATCCCCCATCAGAAACGCCGCTCCCATAGTATCCAGTAAAACACGCCCTCCCAGATCTGGGAAGGTACACGATTGCCGGATTTGCACGGGCAACAAACGTTGGATCCTCCGGCCGGCCGCCGGCTGACGACGACCGCTCGTTCCTCCCGTCGTCGCATTGTTGCCGGTCGATGATGCGGGATGCCGACGGCCGATCCATCGGCCAACCCGGTGGCGCTCTGCCGGTCAGCGCCGGGGTCAACGCGACCGTTGGTTCTGTCGCCCGACGCGTTGCCGACAGTCG
>JALLAU010001318.1:0-10282 GCA_036939495.1 Thalassiosira hispida | reverse complement strand
ATGTCCATCTTTGTTCTTGGCACATTTTTGATGAGATGGGAGATGGGAGAGGGAGAAATCAGTCGGTTAGAAATTCAAATGGCGGATACCGTGCAGTGCATAATGTGTCTGATCAAAATTATTAGGCAATACTTATCTCGCTTTACTAGTGCCGGACGCGGGATTTACCTCGCTGTACTAGTACCGGAGCAATAATTATAGCGACATGTAGCTCAAAACTATGGGATGTCCCGTACGTATCGAAGACAACTGCAACGCTAGAGTGCTTGTATTCTTGTGATCAAAAGTTGAGTACAAAGGGACACAAAACAAGTGGTTTTGTGATCACACTGTCACGAACGCAGCGAGTGTGATCACAAAATCACAAGTTTTGTGTCACTGTACTGGACACATGATCACAAGACACGAGCACAATCGCATGCGTTCTTCCGACTGTGTCGCCAAGGTGCATTACCCGCAAGGAGCACTGTGAACGAACAAAAACTGTTTCATGTGGGGTCACATTCACTCGAATAAACAATGAATTGTGATCACCACTATTTTTTGTGATCCATTGGTTTGTGTTCCCTTGCGTGATCGTGCTAACTTTTGTGTCATTGTATGTGAGGACCGTTTTGTGTCACGACGCGGGTTGTGGTCAAAACGTGCGTGGCTTTGTGTCCAGCAGTGTGTGTCCGGTTAAAGTGCTTTGTGATCATGCGCCATGGCGACACACCTTAGTTTTAGCGTTATTGTAGGTTTTGTCTCTCTAAGAACTATTGAAACCCATACATTGTTAGCATAGGGGTTATTCTAAGCCTTATTTCATCCGAGAGTGCGCAACGGGTGGCGCACAGCGGCAGTGCTTTTGATATGGGGGCCAAGTCCAGGCAGGGTGATGATACACCCAACATGACCAGTGGCACCAAAGCAAGTGCCATGATCCTCGATTTGGGGGAGAGGTTTGGTAAATGCTAGAGATACATGTCATATGTGCAGTTAAGCTGTTGAACAGATAGAAGAAGAAAGGAAAGGAAACTGACGGCATTGCGCTAAGATTGTCCTTTGGCTATTATCATTGATTAACTTTTCTCGAAAAGTAGTTGCTGATTTTTTTAGGGTTATGGAGAGAGATGCCATCTTCGCATTTTGTATTGAGAATTCCTTTGATTGATGCATCCCTATGACACATAGCAACACAAACAGTCCTTCTCTTGGGGCATACACTATTGAAAACAATGAATATTGGTACAGGGTTGGTTTGGACTGGAACTTTCATTTCTAATATGGAGGTTCTGCCTAGAAAAGAAAAGCTCACAGACTTGGTACCAAAATCCCTTTGGCAAATGGAACATTTGCGGGAAGATGGCAGTAGTAGGCCCAAAAGAACCCAGTCTGTGAGAAGATCCCCCCGGGATTTTTTTCAGTATAACTATAACTATAACTTCGGACTGGATGCACTGATTTTTCTTGAAATTTTGACAAGGGTCGTGTAGGATAAAAGGGGTGGTGGGGAAGGGGGTTCTAAAACTGAATTGACGCTTGCAGAGGTCAATTGATGAGATGTTGTTGTTTTGGTTTCGGCTGGAAGCAAAATTCGAATAATGAGGTCCCCGAAACGCGCACGCGGTTCTTCCCCTTGGTCAAAAAGGCACTAGCTTTGCCTAGCAAAGTCACCAATGCGATTTGGTGCGACACTGACTTTGGGTTGGCACTTTCTAGGATTCTTTTTGAGTCGAAAGCTTCCGAAACATCATCTTTGGACCGCGTCATATTTTGTGGGACACACCGTTGGAGAAGGGAGTCCCAAAGTCGCTAACGGGGGGCTCGGGCCCGTGGGGGTGCATACGTAAGTACCCTGGTTGGGGTTACAGTAGGCCCCCGTAGGCAGAGCTCGCGTGACTGCGCAAGCTCCTCTCTAGTAATTGACCTAATTACTATCGGACCCATACCAGTATCGTAGGGAGTTCGAGCAAGAGCAAGTACAGCTAATAGTTGTGTTAAGTGTCATAAGCTGCAGGGGGGTTCTTGAGGAGTTCAAGTTTCTTTTGTTTTTAATAGTTTCCCTTCAAGTTTTCGTCAATACCCCGAACTGTCTGAGCTGTTTATAAATAGTTGAAGATATCCTTACAACGACGTTCAGAGTCCCAACTTTTGTAATTAGATGTTTTGCAATGGGTCCCTCCCACTCCCAAGCTGTGTGAATGCTTGAAGAGATCAATGAACAACCTTCTGCTTCCGTGGGGTGATAGGTGATGTAACAAGGCAAACAGACTTCATTCTGAACCCTAATAGTATGCATTTTAATTGAATTAGCCCACATGGATGTGTTTTTTGCTAACGGATGGTGTGAATGCATCAAGACTCGCTGATCCATCGCGAGATGTTGGGGCGCCCCACCAAGGCATAACACCAAACTGGCAAACTAGCCATCTTTTAAGCAGAATTACTAGCCTGTACCTATGGATGCTCCACGGTCGCAGTTCAGAGGGGGGGGCTCTGTCAGGGACACACATATGCCTATGGAGATGAGCCGGGACACATAAAAGGGAAGCAGTTAACCTCGCAAGCAACCCTAACCATGCTGACCAAGAGTGTGACGAACTTCGATGAGTCCAGGTTCCAGGTTGATAAATAGATGCTCTGTCTCCAAGTGATCTCTGAATGATTCTGATGCTCTGTCCTTCTATTCTTCTTTCTGAGTTTACTAAATTGCTGAACATTCCTCTTCTATGATGTTTCTCTCTGTCGGCATCCAGCTTAAACTTGCTTCTAAATGTGTCCCCGTACACGATTAAAATAAATTCATATGGTATTCATGCGGGCTAGCACGCTATTGCGCTGTTCTGTTTGTGTTTGCTAGCAGATTCTTCTCAGCGGGCTGCCTGAAAAGCTGTGCCATTTTTTTCAACTGTGGTTTCCCCCTAACCTTCTATTGTGGACTAATAATCTGTGACATAGTGTGGTGGTTTCTTGCAGATTGCAGCAACGCTCAATATAAAAATTTCGTATTACTATCTACATCTGGTCTGCATTAGAAATCCCTCAAAAAACTCAGTACAGTCTTCCCGTCCGCCCCCAAGATCCTGAGGACACTCAAAATCATTTGAGAAATTCACAACTTCCCAATCCTTTTTTGTGTGAATGCAGAGGGGTTGGGTAAACCTCACATTGTTGCATCTAAATTTCATTCTCAATTAGTCTTAGTAGTCCTTGGTACTAAAATACAATGACAATGAGTGGACATGCTTCGGCCTCAACTCAGGTTGAATGTAATAATAGAAAAGGGCCCTCAAATCAAACTTGAGCCAAAAGGGGTGCCAGTGTGTCACTAGCTGGTCTCTTTGGCACATAATGAAATGGGTGGCAGGTGATTTAGTTGTATGGGAGTGTTGTCACATATTGTTTCCGGCATCCAACAAAATGCTTCAACACTTGTGCGCCACAATGTGATTCCCTCCTCAACTCAGTGTTAAATGATCAATGATTGGGCTCGCGGGAGGGCATTAGATTTTCTGTCATCGACAACCACACAAGACTTGCTATTTTAATATTTACCTCACTTGAGTTTTCCAATTCACTGTGGTCATGAACTGAATTTGCGGTAAAGGGAATTCCTTCACTTTTCTTGCCCAATAATATGTTCTTCTTGGTTCCTAGTGTTTTGCCATTGTTCAAGTGTTGTGTTGTTGAAGAGAAAAAGTATGGCATATAAGCAATGTGTCAATGGTGTTGTAACCTCTACCATATGATCTTGTGTGTCCAACAAAATGGAGTGCAAAAGTCTGTTTGGGCTACAATCTCAATGCAAGATATCATAACTGGCCTGCATCTAGTTCTGCAATTTATTATGGTTGTGGTTTAGATTTGTATTAACAGGAGTTTCTGGAGCATACCTTTCTGTATCAGTATATTTGAGCCGTCACTTTTGTATTTTCAGAGGGAAGTCGCGAAGCTTTCATAGATAAAATTCATAGGAAAACACGACTAACAGAGATACTCACAACTTCAAAACACGTCACGATGTGTCTTCATCACGAACGCACAAACTGTTTAGTTGTAGTTGAAACTAATATGAGACATCTTGATCTTGAAAATGTGTCTCTCCGGCTGACACTGACGTGGCTATCTTGTTGAATAAGTAACTGCACAAGTTACATGAATTAATGTCATAAATGACGCAAGATAGGTTGAAGGAGCCCTCGCACAGTTCAGACAAATTGTGTACTATTCTGAGCGTAAATTATACTTCTGTCGCATCCCTAAGGATAGGGGTGACGCTGGTAAACCCAACTACACTGTAGAGCTTGGGCGCTCCATTGTCCTGAAAGGACGGGGGGGCGCATGGTCATCCTCACTTCTCTAACTCCAGAAAATGAGAACATGCCACTCAATGAACTCTATCCTCTGCATGTAAAAGCATTGGAAATAGCTCATCTAAAAACACCCATGGGAATGGGATGCCCTACTCTCAAAGAAGCTTCAACGACAATTGAGAATGCCACCGAATACCGAATCTGTGAATGATATACCTACTGAAGAATCTGTCAGAACTCAAGCCATGAAAGATCGTGATGCAGCCAGGACCTCCTGATTCTGTATTGGCTATAGTTTGATTTGGAAGAGGCCAATCAGTATGAGAATCAAATGCCTATGTGAAAAGTACAATCTCACGTGGCTATGTACGTTGATGTCTTATCACAAGTTTACAAATTTGGGTCAGAAGTTCAATAGTGATTTGACTGGGAAAGTTATGAAAGGAGTCTTTGTTTTTGATTTGAGTGACAGAAAATGAAAATGCCACGAAAGTACGAGCATGGAGGATGGTTGAATTTTTTTACAACAACTGCCGGAAGAGTATGGTAGTGTATGATATATCGCGCACCATCTGCAACAAAAGCTGTGTTGGGAGAATTCAACAATACCTACGTGATTGAATTTGGGAGCATGTTGGCGATGTCTAGCGAGTCATAAAGTCAGGAAGGAAGAAATTTGGAGAAGATTGGTAAGAAAGTGGAGAATATGCTCGTTCTGACGCATTTGCTAAACACTTTGCACAACACTGCAGAGACGAACCAAACAGCAATGACGCCAGACGAAAATTGCGAAAGATTATAGTTCCTGAAATACTATGGCAAGGTGAAAGGATTCGCTGCATAAAATCTGCAATTGCAATGACTCTACAATGCAAAATCTGCATGGTGAAGCGAAAACAGATTCTCTCCCGATTCAAATCCAACAAAACCAAGATCATCAATGACAATTCGGACATACTTTAGTTCATGCAAATGCAGATGCAGATTTCACAAGTTTGTCAAAATGTTGATCTGACACTGATGACGTGTTCTCCGTAGAAAAATGCCAACTCCACTAAGTATTCGAAACAGAAACGAAGCGCTCCAGCCTCAACATTCCAAGCACCCCAACACAACTATGCCAACATTGCAGTGACTCGCCGCGTGTAGCATCAACAGTGCCATGTATGAGCCCGTCACCCGGTTTGATATACATGAATGTGCATGGCCTCCCCTACAGGAGCCCAACACAATACCCAACCAACTTAGAATTATCTCCAGTTGAAGACTATCTTGATTACCTAGTATGAAAGTGTGATCTAATTTGGCCCAAATTCCGTGACACGGACCAACGGCAAAAAAGGATCATCTTATCTTGCACCAGCAAATAAATCTAGAAATTTACTTTTATGTCAATACACGATAATATTATACATCTGTTCGTCGTAGCATTGTTTTCATTCTTAATGGCCACCGAGCGCATCGCCAATCCGTCATCCACAAGCTTCTTCATGTTCTTCCCCCTTTGGCGCCATTTTTTCAATAGCATCAACCTCTCCAATTGACCCCCAGTGATGCATAACGATGATATTATGCATCTGTCCATCGTAGCAATTTTTTATTCTTAACAGCTGTTGAGTGCATTGTCAATCCGTCGTCCACACGCGTCTCCATGTTTCTCCTTGAAGCCATTTTTTCAATAGCATCGACAACTCCAATTGACCCCCAGTGATGCATAACGATGATATTATACATCTGTCCGTCATAGCATTTTTTTTTCATAAATGCCTCAATCAATACTGGAGTCTTTGTAGAATCAGGAAATGCAGTCTCGAGGGGGAACCAATAATGCTCGCAGCTGCATTCCCCTGATTTTGACCTAGGATTGTTTAGTGGCCACAAATGTGAATCACAAGGGCACGATGACAACGACCATGGTGAGGAGCCACCAAAGCCGCCGCAATCCATCCCTAGCAGCCACCAAACCTTCCTCTCAAGCACTTCATGCACATCATCCAAATTTCCGCTGGTTCTTGCTCTTTAGGCCGTCAGCACAACATTGTGCTCGCAAAGGGTCTGTCAAGGAAATGGAACCACATCCACAAATGTGAAAATGAAAGTTACGTAGGAATTAAGTACGCGACGCGTAGAAATAAACAATAACCATGGCGGAAAATGCTGAAAATGCTACTACTACACCGCAGCGGGACGAGCCCGCCGACCATATACAGGCAAGGGGACCAACCCGGGGGGACGCACGTCACCCGATGGCGCATTCCCATGCTCGCGCGTGGTCGAGAACTGAAGAAATGATTTTGGCATTGGAAAACGGAAATTTGGACAATGTAGGAGAGCTCATCAACACCTTTGAGGACGCAAGGAACGCGACACGGCAGCACCTAACAGCCGAGCACGCAATGATAGTGTTATTTCATGACGGAACACCGGGGTCGATGCAGTGTAACTGGAGAGGATTTGTACGGCTCAGCCAAGCAGTCCAATCAGGCGACATTCACACACTAGCGGAGGAAATCATGCAAAGGAGGATAATTCGGAGATTTAGAGGACAGCCTCAGGAGCGCAGCAACAAGGAACCAAACTGGACACCACAAGGAGGACATCCCCCTCCTATACCTCCCCCTCCCCCTCCCCTGCCACCATGGCCACCTCCGCCACCATGGCCACCTCCCGACAGCACGTCAAAAACGATCTCGAGGTCTCATGAGACAAAAGAGCAACACCACAGAATGTCAAAAGGATGGACGGATGAAGAGGCGCGAAGACTCCCCCTCCCCGCGTCAAGGGACGGCCACAAATCCATCTCGCAGGAGGAAGCAGAAACACCAAGCACGGACACAACGGCCGGGAGTTACAAGCTATGGAAATCGCGAGTCATCATCAAAACTCTGGGGAAATTATACTCGTTAAACAAAAGCTATATCACAACGGCTCATCATCAGAAAGATGCAGCGACTCATCATCGGACGAAAACAACGGTGGAGCAGCAGCTAAGGAGAGAGCTTCCTCCACCGCAACTCCCTCCACCCCATCGTTTGGACGCAAAGCCAACCGGAAGAATTTGCGGCACTGTGAACATCGAAACAAACCAGGCTTACAGATATCATATTCGAATGCTCCCGCCATACCACAATGGGGACAATGGCGGAACAGCATCAGCAGCATTAGCAGGGACGTCTCAACCAAATGGGAAAAATGGCCCCAACAGCTGTCAAGCACTCCCCATCATCAAAGGGGTAACGTATCAAGCCTAGCCCCTCCCACCTGCGATGACAATGCACACACTGAACACCGTGAGCGGCAGGCCCATGGCGCCAACTGGATGACATTAAAGCCTCCTCGGCCGGGCGGAGTCGACGGACATCGTCGTTCTGCGATATGTCTTCAGCGCAGGAAACAGGAGTATCGTTATAACCAGCCATCCCGATCACCTGTGCAGCCAACCGCAACGGAGCCACCGCCCTGTTGACACCCAGACTCAGGCGCGCAGCGTCGATTCCCACCCCCTCACCAGCCAGCGCCAGCCCGACCCGGGGCGCCAAAGAATAGAAGGGATACGGGAGAGCCACACTCGGACCAGACTCCCCCCTGGGCAAAAAACCAGGAAAGGGCTTGCATCGATGACGAAGCCCAGTCAAGGGAGGTTGACCCCCTACAACCCCCACGCCAACCACCCCAACAAAATCAATGGGAACATCCACACCAAGTCCAACGGGCGACAACCCGGAATCCTCCACCACAGCCCGTGTATACGGCGGACGCCCATGCAACACCCCACCCGCTCCGATCGCCAGTTCCCAGGCGCGGCACCCGTGACTGAAAAATGCAAAAAGAGCGTCTATGGCACCCATCGGAACGGTATCAGAGAAACATCGAGATGATAGAGGCAACCCAAAACTTCGTCGCAAAGCAAGGCGTTGCTCCGAGCGTAACCGTCACCAGGGAAACCGCGATAGACAACAAAGTTCACCTGCTCGAACGAAACCGCCCCCAACGGCCCTCCCATATCAGGCTCTCCACCATCACCTCCCCGTCCTAAGTCAGCTGCACCTACCCCCCCACGCTTGCGTTCAGGGGGGCCACGACCCTCCCAGTCCTCCACCGGAGGCTCCTCCTAGTCCTCCACCGGAGGCTCCTCCCAGTCCTCCACCGGAGGCTCCATATCCCGGCATAATACGGCGTCAACCTGCGGAGACGGTAGACGAAGTGACTGCACGTGAACACGGGCACGAGACGGACCCTCCTCGGCCACCAGTTGAATGCTCTTCTAGATCTCACACTGGGTACACCAGAACCGGGCGGGGCGCATGCGATCGAAGGCATACGCGACCTGATGCCCAGGCCGCCGCAGGCCATGGCAAGGCGCTCGGGTCGGATGAACACAGTGGGAGCAACCCGGTGGAAGGCCGAGCAATCGTAGCAGGCTCGGCCACGACGTCGTCTTTGACATACTCTCGACAGACATCGCAGAGTTCACAACCAAAAAACAAGGTTAGGCCTCTATCCGGCCAATCGCATGCGTCACAGCGATCCTCCTCTGATGACATCGACCCTGCAGACCGCGCAAACCCCATATGCATCGTCTCGTTCCCAGCCTCATCTTGTTCCCATTGCACACCGCAGCCAGGGGGCAGGACAGGCACCACCGGATCTTCGCAATCCCCACCAAAGCCCCCAAAAGCGATTGAAGGTTCCATGGCAAAGGATAGGAGAACAAATTAAATCCTTTCTAGTATTATGGAATGAGAACCCCACCATCACGAATTGGCGAATGCGAGCGCGCCAGCGGAGCGGCTGGCGCGCACTCCAAGAAACCCAAAAGATGCCACCGCTCCCCAAGCCCTACCCCTCTCCGACCACAACAACCAACCAACATTCCCACCCCAGCCCCAGCCCGAGATCCGAAGTACAATTGACTTGCCTTGCAGATGCAACCGTATCCAACCCCCCCCCCCATCACACCGTCTCGGAAGATAATTTGTACCAGCTGCCGAAACAGCGATGTCACCCTCATTATCACAGCGTCATCTGATCAGCCACAGCCGACTCGTAGGGAAGAAACGGATGCCTCCGCACTCGATACTCTTCCGTCAAAAAGTTGTAAAACTGCACCAAGATGCGCCCGCGACCAGAGTCCTGCAAATAACTCCGGAGGGCCTGGTACTCACGAATCATACGGAACGCGCGATCCATCATGCCCCCCTCTTCAGACTCGGATGGGCCAGTCTCTGCCATGCCCACATCCCCCGATTCTCCAACTACAGAAGCGGCGGTACCTGGCGCGCCGCCGAGTCCAATGCAACCCGCCCCGGAGTCAGCACCACCATCGCGGGCCTCCTCCAGAGCCGACCCCCCGGCAGATACATCATCTGAATAGACCTCATCACTCCAATCCCCCTCATCATCGCTACCCCCCATGGGCTCGCGGAACACGCCCTGCACGGAAAACAGCCCACGAAGTTCAGCGACGCGAACAGGATTGGCCCCACTTTGAGTCGAGTAATTACAATGTAAATAACTGCCCACGTCTCGGCCCAAAGCTATCCACCGGACCCGAGGCAGGGAATCTAAACTACACAAGCTGTGGACGCAGCGGCGAAGGACACGGAAGAAAGCATCCAAACAACCTGAAGTCTGGAAGGCAGAAGCAGTCGGAGGCCGCGAAAACCTACGGAGATATCTCCCCCTTACAACAAGCTCAGTCAACTCGCCAGGGTCCACATCAAAAAGGCCGTCATCCCGAATGCGAGACAAGGCATCGTGTATCCACCCGCTTCAGATCACACTCCTCGGATGGAGATAAGGCACTCTCCACGGAGCCACGAGAGGCACCCAGGCTATCCATGCTCATGGTGGCGTGGGGAAGGCCCGGCTTTGATAATAATAGTACTCTACCGGTTCTGGTCTGGGACCACGAAAGCGCAAGCCGGCGTCATTGGTTGGACTAACGGCCGGTCCGACCGTTGGGTTACCGTTGAACAGTCTACGAT
>JALLAU010001317.1:0-10285 GCA_036939495.1 Thalassiosira hispida | reverse complement strand
TCGTGAGGCCGAAGGCTTCATGATAAGACACCAGGGATTTTTGGCCGAGGCCGAATACATCCAATCCCATTGCACGGATGGAGGTATCCCCAGTGGCTGGTGCCGAATCACTGGCACCCCCGGAAATAATGTTGGATCATTCAATCAACCAAGACCCTGGGGAACTCTTGTCGATCGTTGACTCGGATGAAAAGGCCTCACGAATGCAGACCCTCCGTCGGACGATGGAGAATGAACCCATAAGCGAAGACCCGGCTATCCAAAGAATACAGGATTTCGCCTGTGCCCTAGCGGACGAAGTCAGTGCCCAGTTGGAGGATTCCGGCCCGAATTTGGTCGAAAATATGGAAACGCTCAAGAAAATGCAGACCGGCCAAGGCAAATCGCTGGCGAGCCTCCGCGAAATACAGCAAGAGGCGAGTACACTCCAACGTGAAGCTGACAAGGAGGCAAGACTGCTAAGAAGAAAGGAGGTCAACGACCGGCAGAAGGAAGAGGACGAGCAAGAAAGAAGATGGGGCTTGGCATACGACCGCCACGACCAGCTGTTGAAGGATATGCTACAAGCCGAGAAAAGGATGGGCGAAATGTCGTCCCAGATCACCGACAACCATCACAGGGCCGAAGCCAACCATGTGGCAACAACGAACACCCTCAACTTCTTGACCGGCAGGGTCGACTCTCTCGAATCGGCTCCACCCGCTACCCCGACGACGATCAAAAACCACCTCGCAGAATCCTTCAAGCAAATCAAAAGTGAACTCAACTCGAAGGAGAAAATCATGCGAACATCAGTAGATGAACACCTGGCAATCAAACTAAAAGCTTTGGACAACGACTCTAAAGTGAAAGAGGCCAGGACCGAGGCCCTTGCAAGAGGCGTAGCTTCAAAACTTGAAGAACGAATCGACACTGCCATCCACCGTGGCCAAGTATCCTTCCCGGCATCACAATCTCAGGTTACTGCAATTGTCAGTCACATTGCCGTACTGGAAGCAAACACTTCGACACTTCCAGTCAACAATGCCACCGCAGGTGCACTTCCAGTCGACAATGCCACCACGAGTGCATCATCAGCAGCATCGGTATCAAGTACCGACATGATCATTGATACCAACCAACCATCCATTTCTCAACCCCCCGCCGCAGCAACCACTCCGACGTCACGCTTTGTTGGCGATCCTCCCGAGGACGGCTCACAGTTACCCTCCCGTCTTTCCTACTATGTCGGCATTGGCAACGGCAATAAATCCCATGGTCGACAGCTACTCACTCGGACTGGCGGCACATGCCCATCCGACGACGGCAGCGCCCCGGCACCCACGGGTATCAGCGACGACATCCCCAAGCCACCAGCCACACCCGCAACTTACCACGCGCGTTTTGGGCAGGCAGCGAAGGATCCGCGCAACCATCTAACAGCGGCGACCAACGACAACCACGGCAATGCGACTCCCAGCGATGAAGACCGCAGAGCGCCCCATTCCCAAACGGCGTCAGGCCCAGATTGCAACAATAGTACTGATGCACCGAACGAGGGAGCTAGCGGACAGCGGGATAGGTCAAGCGATAATGCAAATAGTACCCGCCATGACGACATAAACCATACTTACCGTAGCTCGCAACCCGAAACTGCAGGCCGCTACCAGTCCCAGGCCGACTCCCCTACCCGCAGACGTGACGACGATAGAGATACGTCCTACCCATCCAGGCACGACCAAGGCTCCGACGGCAACTACGGCTCTCATACTCGTCCAACGTCACATCGAGGGAGCCATGATGACTTTGTCCCTGACTCGCGCTCCAGCCGAGACGACCATGATCGCCGCAATCCGTATCGCGCTCAGCCAGGTCGATCAACATTTGGCCACCTCCCACCCAAAGCTATTGAATGGATGTCCGCGGGCTCCGGTAACGTGGACCACGGTGCGGCCATTCTGACAGAAAGACAGCTACTACGCCTTTCTATCCCAATCGATGAGACGTATCCGATCCTACGAGCTCATACCGAATTCCGCGATGCAGAGATTGCTGGATCGACATCCAAATACCACAAGAGCGGCCCCGACACGATGTATGCGCTGAAGTTCGACAAATGGACGTACCTCACATCCATCGACTTGGACTCGTTTGTCTCTTGGTATAAAGATCTCGTTGAACACTGCCTGTTATTTGGCATCACCCTCACTCCATTCGACGCGATCGTTGCTGACTACGGACTTCATGGACTATGCCTCCCGGGTCTCGGCCATAACCATTTCCGATCCATGGGCGCTGCCCTACTGCAGATCCTCCGTATCCTCCTTCCCAAGGACACGTCCAAGTCTTCCATCCCATTCCAAGTCAACATGGTTAAGTCTGGCTCAGGAAATGGCTTTGATCTCCTGTGGAAGATCAGCTCTACCACGATCCCAGTTTTCGATACGTCCCGCCAGCTCACGATCCCATCATGGCCAGAGGAAGGTGGCCTTTTTCGCTATGCCGAAAGCATAAAGACCCATGGCAAGTTGATGCGCCACCGTGGCCAATTCCTATCGGAGAAACAAATGAGCAAGATGTTCCTCCATGGGATCCAATCCACCAGCCCCCGTTTTGGTACCAAGGCAAGTGTCCTCCACTACCTCCTCAACGGCGAGCTCCCAATCGACCCAGGCGACGGTACCCCCAGCAGCGAATGGCAATTATCACCCCGCTTCTTGATCGATACCCTTGCATTGGAACTCGAGCAAACTTCCACTACGGTGGACGAAATGAATCTTCCCCAACCACGTAGAGTGAACCATCTTGGATCCGATACCCCGCCCTCCCACTATTCTCAACCTTTTAACGCAAACGATCGCCCCCCACCCCAGCCTACCATCCCGCCGCATGCCAACGACTCTGATGAGGAACCCGAGCACCTTTTCGGCTTTGACCTTACGGCCAACAGACTCGACTCTCGCCCGCCTCGTCGCTCGGATAAAGAACGCCCCCGGCCGGACCCAAAGAGTACATATCGACGCCGCGAGCGCCGCCCTACTTTCCAAGGACTATGTACGGCGTGCGGACGTTTCGGCCATAACGATACGAACTGTGACTTCCTAGGGATGTGGGCTTACGCCAAGCGGTATTTTGGGAATATGGACGAAGCCGAATGGAAATCGATGGAAGAACGGTGGATTGAACGCAACAAAAAGTATCTCGGCGATGCTACCCCGGCCAGAGGAAAGCCCCAGGAGGCTCGACGTGATTGGACTCCGCGGAAAGTAGCGAAAGCATATTGTGACCGCCGAGGCTGGGATGATGACCATTTACTTGCAGTCATAGACAGAGACATGGACTGGACATATTTTGAAATCCAGTCCGACGATGAAACCGATGAATGACTCTTGCGGGACACGGATCCTGACCCGATAGGACCCGGGCCCCCGTCTATCATTCCTCATGTTGCCTTTTTCTCACTACCACCTCAGACCGGTAGCCTCGACCCATCCTCCCTTGATGCCCTCCGCCTTCTCGAACTAAAGGAGTCAGTCCCCATTATTATCCCTACTCCTCTACCACCACCGGAGCCGGATTCTAAGCCCCAAGCTTCGCCTGACATCATTCCAAGCCCACTGCCGCCACCAGAGCCGGATCCTCCTTGCCTGGCACCAGTCTTTTCCGCGATCATCAAATCAGCCTCGACTCCAATGGACGCGTATGAATCTGATACCGACTCTGATTGTTCGGATATCATGGCAATTCTGGGTCCCGATGACAGGTCTGAGGCCGCCGGGCGATGGGCTAACGATGCAATCACCAACCGCATCACCCATGTCAAGATCGATTGTGGCCCACCAGGTTCACTATTCGACCTCGATGGAACCATCTCCCCCACGGACGTTTGTGACTTCCCGTTCTTATCTATGGATCCCCCAGCTTATGCCGACACTCCAGAGGAGATCATCGACGACGACACCGACAACAATTTTGAAGACCAGTTTGAAGACTACCATCGCGACACAGTTGTTTCGATTCAGTGCACTATCCGCACTATTGGCGTCACCGGCGACTCGGCACGGATATGCAAAGTAGATTCTGCCGCGGCTCCCATCATGTCAGATACCGGTGCCAATGTCTGCATGGCTCCAGATGCCTCCAAGTTGATTAAGGTTAGAACCATCGATCCCATACCCGTCTCATTGGCCCTCACATCTGATCACCAGCGGGAGGTCGCATATTGTTCCAAGATGGGCTACTTACCAATGCTCCAAGCGGATGGCCAGATGCACGAGCAGCCATTTCTCATCAATCCGGCTGCGTCCGACGTCATCATGTCCCCAGAAGCAATCCTGCAGGCGTCGGCCTCATTCCACAGCTTTGAACAAGTCGGGTACAAGACGGATCAACCAGGCCACATTCGATTTCTAAACAAGGACGGGAATATTTTGATGCTCCTGGAATTGCACAAGAAAAATGGACTATATTATTGTGACCATGACGCCATCAGCTACGACGATAACTGCATCCGCACCAACTGTTCCATCACTGCATGCCAGGCCCTTGCAGCTCTAGAACACGATACAGTGGACGACACCCACCTAGCCGCCACCTGTGCCAGTCTCCAATCTCTCTGCCATGCCGAGACCAATCTTCTCTCTCATCGAGAATCGGACCCATCCCTTTTGATCCCTTCCCCAACCTGTCCATATGATCCCGTCCCCGCGGAGTCCTGTAAATGTAATACGGCTAAGGCATCCCCGGCCCCACGACGCACGATCCTACGACGACGCCCAGTGGAGCCCGCGAAGCAGCTCGAATCGGAACTTTGGGCCGCACGCCTTGGATTTTGCGGCGAATGGCAATTGGACGTTCTCCCAGCGTGTGCGACAGGCCTACCTAACCAATTTGATTACCACCCTTTTCGCTTCATCGATCATAAAGAACAGGCACGCATCAGGAAACAAGCAGCGGGTCGTAAAGCAGAACGAGTGACGGGCGTCGGACATTGGTTCTATGTCGACTTCGGTTTCCTACGATCGTCCACCTCAGATTACTCACGGCCCAATGAACAAGAGGACCGTGTCGTCCAGTCATATGATGGATTCAATTCATACCTCGCCGTGATTGACGAACACTCAAGTCATGCTTGGATCTTCCTCACGGTTTCGAAAGATCCACCGATCGACGAGATGTCAAACCACCTTGCTATTTTTGGCCTCAAGGGAGGCGGCATCATCAGATGTGATCAGGGCGGCGAACTCGCTAAAAGCAAGAAGTTCATCACGGCAATGAAAAAGGAGCACAACTACATAGTCGAACCAACTGGTGCTGATAGCCCTTCTCAGAATGGCGGCGTCGAACGCTGGAACGATACTTTCGCCGTAACCGTTCGAGCCCTTCTCTATGGTGCCTCCCTTCCAGCTAAGTATTGGTCAGTCGCATTAATCCATGCAGCGTACCTCCACAATCGACGGGTCCACCAACCAACTGGACGTACTCCCTTCGAAGGTTGGTATGGCAAGAAACCTAATCTCAAAGAGTTGAAACTCTTCGGCTCAAGAGTATGCGTCAAGCGGACCGGCAAGCGTCGAGCTAAACTGGACCGCCATGACTTCACGGGTCTTTTCACTGGTTACACTGCAACAGATAAAAATATCCGGTACATCGACCTCGATTCGGGTATTGTCAAATCGTGCCATCATGCTGTTTTCGATGAAGCTTGGTATCTCCAGACGACCAGGCCGCCGGCAGCACAACTTTTATATGATCTTGGCCTCATTGAAGATTGCGACCTAGTATCCGTTGCCCCTCTCAACCCACATCCCATTGCCAAGTACCCCCCTACCACTCACAAACCACTCACACTCATGGTCACCCCTGCTAAACAACTGCCGTTGCCCCTTCGTCTTACTGCAACACCTCCGTCCGTCGCTGCTCGAGCGGCCAAAGCGGCCTTACTTCCCACTCTGGATCCCTATAGCGACACTATCCTTGCCACCCGCAATCCTGCCGGCGACATGGTTGACGAATACGATATCAGTCTCCGCGATGTCTGCCAGATCTATCGCTCCCCCCATCCGTATAACGACGCATTTGAGGAAGAGCTCATCCTTCGGAAATATGATTCATCCACCCACCCTACTGCCGGTTTCAAGTTCAAGATACTAGATGAACGTCTTATCGTGGAAGGCATTACTGCTGGTTCACCAGGTGCTAAAATCCGATGCTGGCGCTCTCGGCTTAAGGGTGCATGGCTTCGCCAGGTTGGACCCAATATTATCAACTCCCTCGCCGACGCCCAGATAGCTTTTGCAGAATTGTGCTTCAACCAATCCAAATCATGCACACTCACATTTTCTCACTCTGAAATCAAACATGGTCTCACGCATGACGGCATTCCTCAGGTCAACCTGGACCAGCTCAACCCTCGCCTGATGTTCGATAACTTCCCCATGCCGGAAACTCCGACATCCTCTGAGCTCCGAATCGTCAAAGATGGAGATGTCTTCAACTACGTCACAGTGGCGATGAAATTGACACGTGGGAAGCTCCTAAAGACCGCGGATTGGGACGTATGGAACTCGTCCGAGCACACTCAGCTCGACCAATACGATACACAAGGCATGTTTGGTGCTCCAGTTCCCAACACCAACAACGGCGCAGTCTTCAATCTTGTTTGGACCTATGTTATCAAGGAGCTTGACAAGCGTAAGAAGGCTCGATGCACTTGTGATGGATCTACCCGCGCGGGCCAAGTACGTGTTTTAGATTACACATATGCAAACTGCGTGGATCAAACTAGCTCTCGACTATTTTATGCTGCCTCGGCTGCCGAAGATCTTACCGTATTTGGTGCAGACGTCTCCAACGCCTTTGCAGAAGCCCCAGCCCCCAAGCAAGGTTTCTTCATTCGTCCCGACAAAGCTTTTCGTGAATGGTGGATATCCAAAGACCGCGAACCCATACCATATGGCCATGTCATCCCCATCCTCAGTGCAATGCAAGGGCATCCAGAATCACCCCGCCTACGAGAAAAACATGCTGATGCCATTCTACGCAAGATCGGTCTCACCCCAACCATCCACGAACCATGCCTCTATTCCGGTATCATCAATGGCAAACGTATTCTATTCAAACGCCAGGTCGATGACTTTGCAGTTGCCGCCCCAGACGAATCTACCGCCAATATCCTTTTTGATTTGATCGATGATGCACTCACATTCCCCCTCAAACGTATGGGCCTTGTAGATATGTTCAACGGTATGGACATTCTCCAAACCCAAGACTACATCAAAGTATCAGTCCGTACTTACATTGAGCGTATCATGACGAAACATCTTGCTACATGGATGTCAGTGAAAGAAATGCCTGATCGACCCACCCCATTGCCGACCAAATCTCAGTTCCTCCGTGGCTTCTTAAGTGCAAAAGGCGACCCCGATCCGAAGGTGCAGAAAGCACTTGCAGACAAGATGGGCTTTGGCTACCGCAATGGCATTGGTGAATGCATCTACGCCATGATTACATGCCGCCCCGACATCTCTTACTCCATCGTCCGCTCCGCCCAGTACAGTGCATGCCCCCACGAACAGCACTACCATGGCCTCCGTCACCTCTTGAAATATCTCTACATCACAAGAGATGATGGACTCTACTTCTGGCGCTCTGTCCCGAACAAAAACCTGCCAGCGGTACCACCTCCCAAGATCCACAGCCGTGCCCATGACCTTCTCCTCGATGGCCGCCCTATCCACGACCCCTTGATCTCCACGCATACGTTGATGCTGACTGGGGTACTTGCCCACAAACTCGTCGCTCCATGACTGGAATGTGCCTCCGCCTCGCCGGCGGTACTGTTGCCTACAAATCTAAACTCCAACCCACAGTAGCCATGTCATCCACTGAATCTGAATTCATGGGTGCCGCTGACTGTGGAAAGATGCTTCTCTTCGTTCGAAGTATCATGTGGGACCTCGGAATCCCACAAACCGCCGCATCTCTTGCCTACGAAGACAACGATGCCTGCACCGCCTTAGCCAACTCCCAGAAACCCACCCCGCGCACACGCCACATCGACATTAAATTCCACGTCATCTGTGAATGGGTCGACCGCGACCTCATCAAGCTCGAGCGGGTCCACACCTCCCTCAACATGGCTGACCACTTCACCAAACAACTAAGCCCCCAACTCTTCAACCGCCACATTGACTATATTATGGGTCACGTCCCACCCCAATATTCAGCATGCTTCAAACATATGCATGGGCTCCTCTACCGAGCCAAGGATAAACTTACCTCCAACCCCACCCCGATTCCATTACCATCTCCTGTCAAACTACAGTTTCCAGGCGCAGCCGCTGCCGCTAAACTGATGACTTCATGGGCACGCGTCTTAGGTGCTCTCTTCTAGTTTCCAGCTAGTACTATATCCGTTTCACACCTTTGTCTTCTGATACAGTCTCTCCAATTCAATCCTGGCATTGAATTGTGGGGGGGTATTGTACTGACATGGGTAGTACGTACGTACATACCTTAGTAGCTAATGTACCCAGTACCAATACTAAGACACTTCCTTTACTCCTACCCATCTCATTCCTACTGTATCTCTTAGGACTAGGTGACTGTAGGCTGTAGAGGTTGTAATTATTTTTGGCATTAGCCCATTCATCAATTCTTAACCATTTCTAATCATTAGAGGAAAAATCTAATGCTATTATTATTATTGTATGCACCCATGGGATGCATACACGCAATCCGTGATTCCAAATCCGACTACAGGAAGGGGGATTTGGCATTGGGGGAGGCGCCGCGACGGGTTTGTTTTCATCATGGTCGCGGTCGTAAAACCAAAAACTAAGAGAGGGAGAATCCACTTCAGTTCGTGAAGCGATTTTGTTCTCCGATTGTTGAAAACTTAATTACTAATTCCTACGCAAGATGCAAGACGATGAAATTCGGCGGGAACCCGGGTCCGTGAGTCTTGGTGCGTGACCTGGGATGGAAACCCATCTGCAGGATGTAGATGTAGTACATAGCACATGTATAGATACTAGTGTGGGTGTGGGGTGTGTATACCGTGCATCATGTAGACATAGCTTGTATAGTACAAGTAGTATAGAGCTCTAGTATGTAGAGTAGAGCATGCAAATGTAGCAGGCAGTACTATGTAGTGTTCAGCATGGCGGTGTGTGGCATGATTATGTAGGTTTTCGCCTTGGCCCTCATTCTTTATAGGCCACTGGAAGAACTAAAATAAGAGACAAAACTAAAACAAAGAACTGACGAAACTAAGGCAAAAACCTGACAAGGCAAAGTACGTACGTATCTACCTACCTACCTTGGTGGAACGCGTCATCATAAATCATCCATCTTGTCTACGTAGGAATTATTACGTCAAAATACGTACGTATCTACCTACTACCTTTGGTGGAACGCGTCATCATAAAATCATCTATCTTGCCAACGTAGGAATCAGTACTAAAATATTATTCCCTCTCTTCTACGAAGCTTAGGAATCTTGGCCTGGATCTTGGCTTGATTGGTCTTGGCCCGGTTCAGCCCCACTCCTAAAACACGGAGGAGAAGGACAGACTTACCCCTGGGATATCAAGACACATATCCCGGCCGGGCAAGGGACCCTTGCCTCCGCCTGGTCCTGGTGGTCGGAAACCGCTTGAGGGTTGGGCACTTTTTTTGCCAAATTTGTCCACAACCATGGCGCCGCCACTAGCTAATAATGGTGACCAACCCCATCCACCACTACTCACTACACTTTGCTTTCCAGAACTAATCTGTTCAATCCTAGCATCATCAATGCATTATAAACGGATAGCCGCCTTTATTACCGGTCCAGGGGCGTCTCTGGGGGCTCATCTAGCACCTCGCCAGCCCAACGCGTGGCGCCAGTGACAACGCCAAAGATCCAACAAGATCTCGCCTTCTCCTTCACCGATTGCCCTGCTTCTTCAAGCACAATGATCCCAGTGCTCGGCGTGTCGAACACAAAACAGTCAACGGCGGGTTCATCCATCGAGCGGGCCATGCGTCGAGTCGTCAATCCGTCCAGTCTTGTGCCAAATGCTAGCAGGATCGCCAGTCCATGACCATGACGATGATAGCAACTCACTTACATTGATGACGAAAGGACACCGCCACCATCTCCACCACACCACCACAGCGCGCAGCGCAGCATCGTCGGCAAATAGCAATGAGGAAGTAGCGGCCTCTGCCTCGCTCGGCGAAGCCATCAACGTGTGAGAAACAGCGACAATGAAATATCACAAGATGGTATTCATGATGCCAGTACGATGACGCCTCCATC
>JALLAU010001316.1:0-10304 GCA_036939495.1 Thalassiosira hispida | reverse complement strand
CAGCATGATCTTTCACCGTATCTCAGGGTAGGCCTCCAATGCAACCTATGCAACGTCAGCTGAACTTTGGCAGCTGAATAGCGTTATCAGTAGTAGAGTAAGAAACGAAATTGTCCATTCGTTCACAAGAATGCATGAAGACGTGTGCATGTTGCAGCCAGACTCGGTGCAGCAATTGTGCTCTCTATGCTCAATACTCAAATGAGGGCTGCAATAAAGGGCACTGTATTGATTGTTTCAATGGAAAAGAGAATAATGTGGATTGGGTTTCCAATGCGGAAAATAGTTTTGCTTCTATTGCCAGCTATCAGCATGTAGTAAAGATACGGAGAATGCTTGCCTGAAATGCATTGGGCGAATGGTACCAAAGCTTGCGGCGGAGTATCAAGAAATTTTGTTGTTGGGACAAGAATCGCTGTGAAAAATGTGATGCTCAGTGCCAAAAGGAAGGGTGCAAAAAAATATATACTTGATAGCCTTCAGTGGGGTGGCTTTACTCTTCTAAACTGTGCAAAAGACATAGTTCCAAAGCTATCAAAAGGGCATAAAGAAAACAGAGAAAGGCAGAAGGAAAGTTGAACTGGAAAGAAGATGAAAAGATATCAAGACCTTTTATGTTTTAGTACTGACAAGCTTGTTGCTAGTGGATATAATGAACATTAATTGCAGGGTTCATGACTTGTTGAGTTGGGCCACAATAACAATATGTAGCAATATTAGTCAGCATTAGTTGCAGGGTGCTTGGGGATCATATTGGCATGGGATGGCGGTGACATAGTGCCATGGGAGTGTTGCCACATCCGTGTTCTTTTCCTACCAAGGCTATGTCAGCTGTGGGACACAGTACATGGCCTTGTCCTCGCATCAACACACCATTCAAAGCCTGAAAGGGGGGCTTCGTCGGACTTTGGGTGTTAGCTTTGAGATGAACAAGCCATCACTTACAGAGTACTTCAGGAGGATATCGGTACGGTATTGTGGTGATAGAGTGCCATGGGAGTGTTACCACATGCTTGTTTTGTCCCTAACAATGCCCCAACAACCTTGGGAATCATTGACTAGCCTCGCACACGCTTTAACACTGCTGCCCCAATCAAAGCCCATAAATGGGGCTTTGGATTTTGTCTGAGACAAAATGGAAATATTTGCAAGGAGCTTGAGCAACATATTGTCATGCGATGGTGGTGGTAGAGGGCTATCTGAGTATTGTCACATCCTTGACCTACCCCTAATAAGGCCGTGACAGCTGTGAAACACAATAAGCAGCCTTGCTTCCACTTCAACACTCCAATGAAAGCCAACAAGAAGGGGGATTCGGATTTGGCTCGAGCTGGAGCCTACAAAACAGCCAAGCACCCTGATATGCTGCTTGGCCCCTGTGGAGCATATATTAGATTATGGTGATAGAGGGCTTTGGGAGTGTTGCCATATCCTTGCTTCATCGCTACCAAGGCTCTGACAGATGTGGAGCACTCTGAGGGGGCTTGCTCCTGCCTCAACACTTCAATCAAAGACCCCAAAGTGGCTTAGGATTTGGCTCGAGACAAAATGAAAATATTTGCATGGTGCTTGAGGAGCATATTGATATGAGATGGAGGTGATAGAGGGTAGGGTTAGTTAACACGAGTACTGTGACATCCTTGTTCTGCCCTTACCAAGGCTCCAACAGCTATGAAACCAATAAAAGCCAACAAGAAGGGGGCTTAGGATTTGGCTTGTTGGGCCACAATAACAATAGGTATAGCAATAGTCATTAATTGTAGGGTGTTTGAGGATCAGCATTGTCGCCAGAATCTACCGTCACAGCAATGCACTCACACTCCCATTGATGAGAAACGTTGAGATGTGGGCAACCATGGCTTTTGGGAGCGTGGCTGCCTTTGCATCTTTGACATCCGTGTTACAAGTTACAGACACTGATGCCCGTTGTTATCACCACAAAGATCCAATGAAGGTTCTATAGGCTCAGGAGCAGTAGAAGAAGGACAAGTATCTCAAAACTTGTCACGAGTTACACGGAGACTTCGCTCCTATGGTCTACTATGTCGATGGCATGGCAGGACGAGAGGCTAGAATGGCGGAGAAGTGGATGGCATCGTACCTGGCAAATCTTGTCCTACGCGGCAGTCAAGACCATGAGCCTGCACGCCCATTCATCCAATGTGGGTCTGCCCTCCACGACCGAGGGTCAGACTGTGGAGGGATGGTAGGTGCCTAGGCATCTGCCGCCACCCCTCCCACCCGTGGATGACTAGGCCATTCCTCAGCTTACTGAGAAATTCTCCGAGCCATTGACAGGCCACTATTGGGACTTGCAAAGCATTCTTACTGCATGTGTGTTATTGCATTTATTTTGTGGCCTAGGGATCTTTTTCTATTGGTGGATTGGCACGAGCGATTGAAGTTGGTCCATCTCCTATTTTTGTGTGTGTATTACAGGGTGCTTGAGGATCATATTGGCATGGGCTGGCGCAATATGGTGCAATGGGAGCAGTGTTGCCACATGCCTCTACGAGCTGTGGGAAACAGTGATTGGCCTTGCCCCCACCACAACACAACATCGTTCAAATTCAAAGCCTGAAATGGGGGCTTCGGACTTCGTGTTTTAGCTTTGAGATGAAAAAGCTATCACCTGCTGCAGGGTACTTCAGGAGGATACTGGCACTGGATTGTGATTGTGGTGATAGAGTCGCGCCATGGAAGTGTTGCCACATCTTTGTTTTGCCCCAACTGTGGGAAACAATGAGTAGTCTCGCTCCCGCTTTAACACTGCTCCAATATAAGTCCACAAGGGGGGCTTTGAATTTGGTCTGAGACTAAATGGAATCATTTGCAAGGTGCTTGAGGAGCATATTGTCATAAGATGGTGGTGATAGAGGGCTATCTGAGTATTGTCACATCCTTGTTCTACCCCTACCGCGACAGCTGCGAAACACAATAAGCATCCTTGCTTCCACCTCAACACTCCAACGAAAGCCGACAAGAATGGGGATCCGGATATGGCTTGAGCCGACAAATTATCCTTAGGTTGAAGGGCGCGTTTGGAGCATATTATATTGATTTTGGCTGGGATTATGGAGATAAAGTGCTATGGGAGTGTTGCCGCGTCCTTGTTTCACCCCTACCAAGGCTCAGCCTATGTGGGGCACAATGAGGGGCCTTGCTCCCGCCTCATCACTCCAATCAAACCCCGCAAGGGAGGATTCGGATTTTGGTTGTGCTGAAATGTCCATGAGTTGCGGGGTGCTTGTGGAACCCGTAGGCATGGGATGGTGGCAATAGATTGCCATGGGAGTATTGCCATACCCTTGCCCTACACCTACCAAGGCCCCAACAGTTGTGTGACACAATGGGTGGCAACATTTCTCCCTCCTCAACACACCATTCAAAGTGGCTTCAGATTTGCCTTGAGCTGAAAAGCCATCACCTACAGGGTGCTTGTGGAGCATGGTGGAATCGGATTTTGCGATAGAGTGCCACGTGAGTCTTGCAACGGTCTTGTTTTGACCTTACCAAGGTTCCGACAGCTGTGGAACATAATGCGTGGCCTTTCTCCCACCTCAGCATTACAATCCAACCCAACAAGGGGGGCTTTGGATTTGGCTTGAGCTGACATGTCAATGAATTGCAAGGTGCTTGAGGAGCTTATTGATATGGTTTGGCGATGATAGATTGCCATGTGTACTCCATTGTGGTACCTTGGTCTTCTTGTGCGTGCATCATTGCAACCGAATAACTTGATTCCCATAACTGTGAGCTTTATGTATTTTGGAGCCCTTCTGCAATGCTGGAAGGAGAATTATTGTGCTCCTGGCCAAACCGAATGAGTTGGCTGCCGACAATCAAGAGCTGCGACAGTGTAGTGGAAGAGTTTACTATCGAGTCTCCACTTATTGAAGGCAAGCGGCATGGTCGACTTTCTGGAAGGCTTTTTTTCTTGAAAAGAACCGAAATCAAGATTGTACAGGGCTGTGCGAGATCTGCCTCTCTGTGCCATCTTCTCATGACTAAATGAACTCCTCTGCCTCAAGCTTTTTTCGAACTCAGCAAAAGGCCATTGCACATTGTCTAGCCCGTGAACTTGTGTTATTGATTTGTATCTTTGATCTTGGTGGCAGTTCTTGGTGTATATAATTGATGTCTGGGAGAATTTCCGATGAGACCATGACATTAATCTCCGCCTCATCTTTATCTTCATAGGCTTCTAAATCTAAAACTCCATCACTTCTAAACTCTAGGCAACCTTGGAAATTTTATGCACCTATTAGTAACTAAATATGCCCCCGAATTTAGCTCTCATCCTCATCACTACTCGCTTCAGTATCACTTTCTCCAATAGTCAGGACTTCATCATCATCATCATCCGAGCTGTCACTATTATTGCCCTTATTCTTTCTACCCCCAACAATAAGAGAGCCTCCAATTTGAATCCTACCCTCGGCTTCTTTCGGTGGCAACACATACTTGCTCCGCTCGGCCCATTCGTTATAACCCTCATTGTTGCTCCCATGAAGGCTTCCCATCGAAAACAATGTAAAGTCAAGAAGGTAAGAGTCTCCGACCATTCTTTCGAGGCGATCGAAATGTCGTTCTGCATAGGGCGCTATTCCTGCCAAAATTTCAGGTACCCCGTCGTATGACGTTGCCAGCTTTGCCGCGGGTATCGAAGTAACCACTGCCTTTACGACCAGCATGGCAATGTGTGAGTTGCGTGCTCTAGTATTCCATTCACGGCAATATTTTAGCATTTGCTTGAGTCGATCTGGGGACCATTTTACTACGTGCTTTCGAAGAGTCTCAATGCCAACAAGGCTATTCTTTGTATCCTTTTCCACAATTTCCGTCAGTACCTGATATTGATTTGAGTGAAATAAATCATGGGGTGAGAGATGTCAAGAATATGTACTTTGTACAATACCCAAAAAATGGCATTATCCTCACCCTCAACACTTGATGAGGCTTCTCCAGCTCCAACGCAATTCCCAATGCTTCTTCATAATTTTTGTGACGTAAATGATTGGAAAGATTCTGCTCCATCATGATGTTTTGCTCCTCTGCTTCCCTCACCGCATCATCTTTTTCCTTCGTTGTGTCTCGCCATACTGCAATTTTCGAATCGGCACCGCCACTGAATAGAGCAGTCCCACATGGAGAGATATCAAGCGCCCATATCTTGTCGTCATGACCATCCATGGTACTTTCACATTCATTCGTTTTCATGGTCCATAACTTAATCAAGCCATCTGATCCAGAGGAGAGCAGCTGGCAAAATAAATAGTATGTAAGTTGGATGAAAAATGTAAGAAACAAAAAATACAATTGTATTGTAAAGGTAGCCTACTTACCTGTAGCCCACTCCCCAAAAAACGAACCCTAAGAACACCAGCCATATGTCCCTGAAAGGTCCTAATACAACTACAATCATTAATGGACCATAACTTAAGTGTCTTGTCCCCACTTGCCGTTGCCACGACACGATCATGGGATGAGAATTGACAATCCCAAATACCCCGCTTGTGTCCCTTGAGTGTACCATGCAATGCTAAGTCGGCGGACTTCCATAGTTTTACCGTCTTGTCTTGTGATCCGGTGGCTATTAGTGCGTCGTTTGGTGCTACGGTCACAATGTTTATATCCTGCAGGCAAGTGTTGATGGTGAGGTGTTAGGAACTCTTTCTTCATAGCTATTCACATTCACTATTGGATACAAACACTCTTACCTTTTCATGAGCACGAGCGCTCAATCTCGCATTAAGGGGCTTCTCTCCATCACTCCCCTCTGCCCAACGATTAAGCACGGCCGAGCCAGGCAGAGGCCAAACCTTCAAGGTACGATCCTTACTCGCCGTAACGACAAATGCACCAGCTCCATTCTCGGCAGCCTTACCACCAACATCATAACAACCAACCTTGTTCGATAGCGCCACTGACCCAATAGCTTCGGTATGTCCAGTGGCCACACCCAAACATGTTTGAGAGGATATATGCCATAGTCTCATGGTCTTGTCCTTGGAAGCCGTTGCAAGGTATCGTCCACAGGGACTGGCATCAATGGATAGAACAATGGCCGTGTGTCCGTCTAGCATGCCCCTGGGTGACAGTGCTGAATGATTATTATGCTGTTGCGTATTATTGTCTGCCTCCTCGTCCTCGCCAATCTCATCCTCCTTTGCTTCAGTGAGGCCAAAGATTCGAACTTGCGAACTGTTGGTAGCAATGGCTACTGTATGCTTGTCATTAGCATCCTCTGATTCATCACTACCAAGCTGCTGAGGAGGTATTACCGATAGATCCAAAATCTCTCCATTGTGTCCAACAATGGCTCGATCTGTTACAAACCCAAGCTTTTCACCTCCATCTCCACTAGTGGACCACTGCATTCGCAAAAAGGTCATGTTATGCTCAGCATCTATCGCCACCAACATTGGAGCCAAATGGGTAGTCGACAAGCTCGTCAAATGCAATGAGGTGTATCCACCATGTTCTTCGCCAAATGCCTCATCATCAGATTGAGTAGCCAATGGAGACAATTCGGATATAACATTTAGGATACTTCCGCCTTCTTTGGTATCACCTGGAGTTGCCTTCCAGAGACGTACGACACCTTTCGTGCCGCATGTTGCCAGTACGATGTCCTTTTTGTCGAGCATGTCTTTTTGGTCCTTAGTTTCAGGGCGGAACTTGCGTGATAATAATACCATTCCCTCGACCTGTTCGTAGACTGGCAAGGTACGGATCCTACGATAGGACACTTTGATGGACAGTTGTCCTTGTTGAACAGTGTCATCACTCTTCGCCTTCTTCTTTTTGCGTTTTGGTGTACTGATCTCCTTCACCTCTTCCTCAGATATCAACCAAGTGTTAATCACCGAATCTCTTCCACTCGAGAAGAATACTCCTCCACCATGCTTACGCCCCCCAGAAGATGCAGCTGCAGATCCACCAGCACTACTACTTATGCCAGCGTCAGAAGACCACGCTACACAAGTAACATCACTAAGATGATCCCTCAAAACTGCCACAGGCAAAGAAGCCTTCTTGGTATCACTCGCATTCAACAACAAGTCATGAATTGCAATACTTCCATCCTCCCTACCAATGGCCAAGATGAGGGAGGTGGACGTAGGACGCCATTCGATACACGTTACGGCATATCGTCCCCTACCCCCACCACCATTGGCGGAAGAGGATGTGGGATGCAGAGCATGCGTGGCATATCCATTACGTACATCCCATATTTTGACAAGGCCATCGACGGAACCCGTGGCAAAGAAGATCCCGGAGGGGTGGAAGGCTATTTTGGTTACGGGGAGGGTGTGGCCGGATTTACCAAAGGTGTATGCCACCTTGGCTGGATCGGTGATGGATGTGACACTCTGCACTTTAGGTTTCTCCTTCGCATCTTTGTTAGTGCTCATTTTGGCTTGTTTTCCATCCTTTGCCTTAGATGCATCTCCCTCATCATTATCTGCAGCAGCGGCAAGACTGTACTTTCGAACCAAATGAGATCGCGTAACCACAATCAAATCCTGATTGTTGGGAGATAATGCAAATGCCGTGATTGCTTCAGCATCCATCATTTCTTCATCATCATCATCTTCGTCGTCCTCATCATTTTCATTGGATAAATCATGTCCCCCCTGGAATAATTTACCCTTGCGTACTGTCCTTAATAACAGACCGGTGGATGCCTCGATGATGGATACGTCACCACCACGTTGGGCCAGTATGAAATGTTGAGAGGATGGCTGATCCTCACTAGAGGAAGTTGTCGCCGTTGTGGATGGAGCATGGGAAAAGGCAACTGTCCCACCAGTGTAGCATGGACTGTGTGTCGTGAGTGCCGCCCAGGATTTCGAGATGGGTGGTGGGGATGAGTCTGATGCTGTAGCATTAGGTCCATTATCTTGATTCTCATCATCAGTGTCCTCTCCATCATCACTACTGTCATCGGCACCATCAGTAGTTTTCATTGGCTCGGTTGTTTGGTTAGCGTCATCCATCTGTTCATCATCGCCATCGCCATCACTTGCACTGTCATTGTCATTGTCGTCTGCCTGCTCTTTTTTCTCGACGCCATCAGCGTTTTCGCTAGATGCCGAGCCTGAGGCTTTCTCATCGCTCGAGGAGGATGCTGAGCTCATTTCGTCGTCGTTTTGGGGCTTCGTAGGAGGGCGTCGACCTGCCATGGTGATGGTGTTTTATGTTGTGATGTGAGGTTAGGGTAGGTTCAGGGTTCGGGGGGTGGTTTGATTTGGTTGGTGACTGGAGAGGGGTATTTCTACGAATTCCTACACACTTTCAATACTCAAAGTTCCCGCCAAAACAAAACGAATAGAAGGGAGTTTAGCGCAGGTTTAGCGGGAAAGTCAAAATGAAAATGTTGATTCCCTGGAATCTCTCTTGGTTCCCGTGAGTCCTAATAAAAAAGCCATCTAAGCGCGACTCATCGCGCCAGCCAAAAATATTAATTTCCATCATCCTACGAAAAATACTCTCCTTTTCCACAATAATTTAGGAATAGGAAAGGGAAAGATCGCGGTGAGCGTGAAGAATCTGACTGTGATTGAGGCAGCGGTGGGCAGTGATTTCTTCCATCGAATCGACGACGATTTGAAAGATCATGACAGTTTGGAGGAGAAGTTGACTCGCTTGGGGGAACTCAAGGAAGATCCTCCAGGATACGGCATGCTCCAAGAGACGAGTCTCCCCATTGATAACACCAGGGATTGGAAGAATGCCGAGAAGTACAACTTACAGAACCCGTCGCTCGTTAATACCGAGTGGCTCAGGGAGAAAGAAGCACGAGGGCTACACAGCGTCGGAGATGAGTTCACCATCAAGCGAAAGACGGAAGGCTTTGTGGTGATCGTCGACGCGGTGACCAAGAAGGTAATGAACAGATCTCAGTTGAAGAAAGCATCTGAGGAACGAACAGCTGACAATGTTACGGTTATCGGCGTCAACACTGAGTGAAGTGAATGAATAGTTTCAATGGCCTTCCAGGCGGGCTCTTTCAGAGAGACTCCTCGCGGAGGGCGCACCTGGGTGGTAGCTCCATATTCAAAATTCTATATTCTGAGTGATGCAATTGATGCAAATAGGTGTTCTAGTGTTGCTTATGAACCCCATGAAGGATTATAGTCTCAATCGAGCCTGTAGAAGCTCAATGCCTTTAGAAGCACGCTTGACTATCGACTCTTCAGCTTCAGAACCAGCAAAGAATGTAACGAATATCAAATGAAGCTTGAGAAATGAAATGCATACTAACCCTTAAGCACTGATATCAATTGTGAGAGTATCTCGCTCTAAAATTTACTCTAAGGTACCTATTCTATGGCATGTTGATATCTTGGTTCTGCCAATCATGTTTGAATAATAATACGTCACATCTTCTTGTTGTTAGCAATACATATTTTGAGTATCTACGCAAGTTTTGAGGAGTTTGGGGGGCCACCACTAATGGAGTCCTTCGTCTCATCTTCGTCTTCGTCCTCGTCCTCGTCCTCGTCATCTGATATGCTCTTTGCGTCGTCAAATATAAGGTCCAGAAGGAGGTCTTCGAGGAGTAAGCTTGGATGAACTTCGAATGAGATTCTTGTCTTGCGAAGTGGTGTGTTGTCTTGTATGGGCTGTGAATAGTTGCCTCTCCTGCGCTTGATTACTCTTGTAACGATGCCGCCATTGCCACCGACACTGCCATTGCCACCATTATTACCCCTGCCATTATTTGGTGACTTGGTCATGAGAACCTCATCGTCATTCTTCAACAACAGCGTCTTCATTCTAAAAAGGTCATTGGAATAGTATGCGAATGCATCAAAGGAACCATTATTTGGTGATTGGGATGGCATGCTTGTAGGTTTGGTCATATTTTGTTGGAGCAGTGTCAGTTGTCGTGGAGATCTGATTTTCGATCAAAATTATGTGCTGAGTATTGTAGATAGGGTATCTATGACAACAACATGTTGTATTTTGGGTGTCGCGAATCGATGATGTGCGTCAGCTGTAAGGCTGATCGGAGAAGTAAGAGGATGTCCCTTCAAGAAGAGAACGATCAGGAAACGATGATACCTATGCGTCAGACATTCGAGAATCGCCGAGACATTGAGACAGCTTCGATTGAGATCCTGTAAAAAGGGATGGATGAGCATGCGGAGCGGACGGCGCGGACATATCGCATAACCGGTCTGGGAAAGGACGAAAAAAAGAGCCGTAACATCAGCATATATTATTCGAATTTCTGTGTCAAATTCATCGGCAACGGTCTAGCGGCATGAAGCGTCGGGGCGTGAGCGGAGGTC
>JALLAU010001315.1:0-10311 GCA_036939495.1 Thalassiosira hispida | reverse complement strand
CCAAGTTGAGTAAAAAGAAAATGACGAACACGCAAAAGTCAGAGAGACGTATGGCACAAATGACGGATTCAGCATTGAGGGGAAAGTCTGGATCGGAGCAAATGGGCGAATCAATTGCACGCTTGGCTGGTTGGGGTCCCCATGAGTCAAATCTCACAATACGTTGATTGTCAGATTCAAGATGGCCTTACTCAAATGAGGAATATTTTGAGTATTGATTCTAACAAAGAAGAGGAGGAGGGGAAGACGGAGACAAAATGAGAGGTATCACGTGTTGTTTCACGTGTATTTGGGTACATATTATTTGGAATCAATAGTCAATACCTCTACCCTAGTCAACCTGCCAATATCCTCTTGCAATTCTTTGTTTTCATCAATTTGTTCTGTCAATGCTCATGTTTGTTAGATAAGAATGCTGTTCTATTCCTATGTAGATTCTATGTAGGTTGTATGTGACTGACATACAATCATTTACATCAATTGAAAAGAATGGCCGACTTCGCGACAATGGAACCCAATCCGCTCATGTGGATAACTCAAGCCATTATATTCATACAGCAGATTACCATTAGATCAAACAGGATTTTGAGTATTACATCATTCGCTCCGCTAGTTTACAAGAACATGGAGACGGCATGCAAGAAGAAGAATCAAATCCAATTCTATTGGGTACATGTTATTTGTAGTCAGTATAGTCTATATATATATATATATATATAATCCCAAAACATGCCCCCCTTATGGAGATTGAGTCCCCAAAAGGCTCTCTCGCATGTGGTAGAAGACCTCTTTGTTCTGAGGCCAAGGAGTTGTTCTGCTCTCACAATTGCAGAGGGAGAGAAAGGAGCAATTGTCGGGTTAGGATTCATATTGAAAATGAACGCCCGTGCATGAGAAATTGGTGCTTCAGGATGAACCACCCGATACAATGCAAGCCGGACAAGAGACTGTCCCAAAACCTCCCTCTCTGCTTCGTGATTCCCTGTAGCGCATTTTGGCCGAAAATGCCCAACATCGTCAAACTGTACAATCCAACGCATACAAGTTCGCAAGCTTGGATAGGCGTACAGCGCTCGGAGTGCCTCTAAATCAGGTGTGACCAACGGCAAGCCCAGTTGGTACCGAGTGATGACTTCCTCTCGAAAGTCGTCTGAATACGGATTGCCCCCCAAGCTAGGATGAGCACGCTCAATCGTGAATGTCCCCAACGGCTGCCGGAGCCGGTGTTGAACAAACGCCATACTCGGGAGAAGAAGGTCAAGCGCAAGAGGAGAGAAGAATCCGAAAGCGGTGTGGCGGTGATGACGATCGGCTACTGGCTACTGCCTGGGCGGCTGGATAACGGAATGCAGAATGCCCAGCGGCAATGAGATTCTCACGCAAGGAGGGCTGTGGTACGATCCTACATGCTCCTACGTACAAAAACTGGCACGATCGATTTTTTACATAGACGAAGAGCTCAGAAAGAGTTTTTACCAATCCATGTAAGAAATCGCCAAAATAAGGTTAAAAAAACAATTGATTTGAAATATGTAGTATTGGATCGTGTGGGGTTTGGTTCCATCACATCTTTGGCACTTGACCTGTTACAAGCCAGATTCAAAAATGCCCGCCATGCTTCATTGATGATATCATTGCTTCCAAATACACCAAGTCTTCGAAGTTTGGCGTTTATCCAAAAGATCCTACAGACTTTGTTGTAGAGACACACATTTTAGTTTGGTAGATAAGTAGCCAGATACGCAGCCCACATCCTCAAGAGTATGATTGGACTCCATCACATCTTTGACGCTCGAGCTATTACAAACAAGTTTTAACAAGGCCGACCACCCTTCATTGGTGATGGCATTGTTTCCAAAGAGGTAAAGCTCCCGCAGTTTGGTGTTGTGTGCCAAAGAATTTGTCAAAATAACAACACAGTCATTATCGATGGAATTTAGATCAAGATACCAACATGTGAGGTTCGACTCTTCATTTCCCAGTAGATTTGCGAGCGAAGTACAACCCCAGGTCATCGTCGTATTCATTCTTTTCAATGCATATTCTGAGCGATTCGATAAGGTATTTGATAGGATGTTGATGCCAGAAAGCCCAATTATGCAACATTTGAGGCTTGGATTGCTGATTAGAAATGGTTCCAAACTTCTCATCTTTTCGTCGACTTGGAGGTCGATTCCACTGAAGTGAAAAATCCGAATCCTTGTGTTATTCTGGAGCCCAATACAAAGCCCTTCAGCGTCCAGATTGCTATACCAAATCCTCAGAGTTTTCACGTGTGTGTTTTGTCCAAGGATGTATCCTAGACGCCTCCACGCGCTCTCATCCAGATCATCAACACCTACCATCGATTCGGGACCAAGAGACTCGAACACATCAGGAGGTATCTGGAAGGATACCTTTGATGTCATCAGCCCACGTGCATAGGCTTAATTACTACTCATGCACTTACGCAAATACACGCTAATCCTCTAGGTGTAAATCGACAACTGCTGTGGTTAGCACTCCACGGCAGTCCACAGGTACTGGCGAATTTATCAATCCCATCACTTCCATCATTGTATCTCAGCTTTTCTATTGTACTACTTCTTCTGTTGTCGAAACTCGTCTTCGTCCGACCGGAAACGCATTCAGATGGCCCAAGATAATATGACCTGATCAGCATTTTCTCGTCTAGGTACAAGATTGAATACAAGGGGCATACAACGAGTTGCCATCGAGTCTAGCCATGTCAACTTGCTTTGGTCATTTTGGAGTCCTGTTGTATTTAGGTCTTGCCAATAAGCGCATGTCATCTTGATCTGCGAAGCTGGATGCGTTAATTTTTCAAGTATGGCGAAATAGTTGAAGATATATCTTTGCTTTATGCCTCAATTTTGTTGAAGCAGCAAGTCGAACTTCTTTTGCCAATTGCCACGACATAAATGGCTTGAGCGACTCGACATTTTTCCAGTGAACCTAGCGATACAGTCAAGCCGAATCTTGTCTGTGTGTTTCCCGTTTGTATGATCTAAAGGCAGCTGCAGCGAAGGCATATCAGGAGTCATAAGTATCGCATATCAAGACTTCACACCTGTTACGGTTGATGGCATGAGAATGGAGTCATGCTTTGGAAGTAGAGGTGGTCGAGTATTTGACAAATCAATTCAGAGCATAGTGAGAGAACCCCATGAATCATTTTACGAGAAACACTACTCAGTTTACTGTCTATATTCAGAGACCTCTTCAGCTTTTACTAGATTCAGCAGGCCTATTACTATAGGAAAAACACAATGTTGCTACTCCAGAATACCCTCACCTCACATCAAACACAGTACGATAGATATAGATGCAGCCCAGATTTGATTCTCAAGAAAAAAAATCAATCATGTGTTTTACACGAAGTAATCCCCCTCCAAATTCTTGGCGTACCCAGTACCCGGGACACCATAAATGACCCTACTACTAAGCACACCATCCAACATCGTAATCTTCTCCTGCACGCCCTTAAAATCCACAATACTCTCATGCGCCCCAATATCAATATCCACAAGATTGTACGCCACATCTCCTCGACTCTGGTTAATCTGCTGCAAAATATTCAATTCGTCGACAGCAAACACTTCGGAAATGTGGGCGAGCATACCCGGTACATTCTTGGTAACTATCGTGAACCTGATGGAGTTTTCGGGAGGAATGCCGAGGGAGGCGGCGGGGAAGTTGACGGAGTTGCGAATTGCGCCCGTTTCGAGGAAATCGCAAATGGTTTCGGCGGCCATGGAGGCGGCGGCGTCTTCGGCCTCGTAGGTGGAGGCGCCGAGGTGGGGGAGGATGGTGGAGTTGGCGTGGTCCCAGAGGAGGTCGTCGGGGAAGTCCGAAACGTACCTACAGATAATTTGAACGAGCAAAGAAGATGGGGGTGAGGGAATTGGAGATATTGGTATACCATGAGATGTGTACATGTTCAAAATAAAGCAAATGGCAATCAACGTAATACATGTGAAAGATATACATGGCATATAATACTACTCACTTTCCATCATTACCATCCAAATGAATCTTCAAAGCCTCACTATCCACTAACTCACCCCTAGCAAAGTTCAACAACACAGCACCCGGCTTGAAGTTGCTAACAACCTCCTTACCAATAATCCCATGGGTACCACCCTCACCCTTAATATAAGGGATATTTATCGAAATGTAATCCGCATCCCTCACCGCATTGGCAATACTATCGCTCAATTCAATACTGCGGGGCAATTTCAAGGCGTTCGAGATACTAAGTCCAGGATCGTAACCCACCACGCTCATACCCAGTTGTTCCGCATCACGGGCAGTCGCCGCGCCAATGTGCCCAAGTCCAATAACCGCCAACGTCTTACCCTTAATCTCGCGCCCGCCAAAAAGGGCCTTGTCCTTCTCAACACGCTCCTTCGCCAATCCCTGCTCGCCCAACGAATGCATGTGATTGATACCATCCACAACGCGTCGTGACCCCAGGAGCATACCGGCCAATACCAACTCCTTGACAGCGTTGGCATTCGCTCCGGGGGTGTTAAACACGGGGATACCCAATTCGGTCATTCGTGCCACTGGCACATTGTTGGTACCGGCACCGCATCGCGCAATCGCCCTCACGGTGTGGGGGACTTCCTCCTCCTGCAATTTATGGGACCTCAACAAAATGGCATGGGCGTTCGCGGCCGAATCTCCCTCGCGGATTTCGTACTGTGATTCTGGGAATTTCTTGAGTCCGTCGGGGGAGATTTTATTGTAGGTTTTGACTTGGAACTTTCCGGGTTTGTAGGAGTCGATGTCGCCGTAGGTTTTCCAGGCGCCGCGGCCGTGTTCGACGGATACGTCGGCGAGGGTGGCGGAGGTGGCGGAGATTTGCCGTCTTGAAGCCGAGAGGGCGCTTTTGGAGGCGGTGCGGAGAGTAGCGGGGATCATCTTAGGTATAGAGTAGTGTTGAAAGTGATGAATACAAATGCTTTTTCCAAAATAATGAACACTATGTATGGTTGATTTGTGTGGTAACGATTTATGGCGTGGGCGGTCGGTGCACGTGATGTGAACATCATCTCGCATGATCTCGCAGTGTCTTTTTCAGCGCTCGGGAAGAAATCAACGGCTCTCGTTGATCCATTTTTTTGGCGCGTCGATCTGACGCGACATTGGATTCAGTCAAAACCATGACGCGTCGGCGAGACCATATCTTGGATCTTTCCCCGCCATTATTTTATCGTCCCTCTCCGCGCGGGCCTGTCATCACGATGGGCCCCGCCCATCACAATCACCATCACCTTCCACTTCCAACCAATGATCTCTCCTCAATGATGAATGTCAACAGAAAACAAAAGCAACAGCATACTGGTCCAACAAAAACAAATCGCAGGCAAACTCCTCCCCATCTGTATCTATATTATGAGCTCTACCATCCCCATCAGCAGTAGCCGGACCACACAGTCGATGGTGGCCATCGGCTCTCTCATTATCGCAGCGGCCACGTCAACTTATATAATTCATAGAGCTAGTCGATCGAAGCGGCCACCACCGTCTCAATCAGCAAGCAGCGACGAACATCACCAGAACGACAAGAATGTTTCATCAACAACTGACGATGAGAGCAACTACTACAAACAGCTAGGCATATCCGAAGATAATTTACCAGAGCACATCCAGCGTGAAATTCACAAGGAACGAAAGCGCAAGGAAAAAGTCGAATTGATATCGATGAAGACGCCCATGTACGACAATGTCTACATGTTGGATAAGGATAAAGAACCCATGTGTACTATATCCATGAAGAAGGCACGCTGGTATGTAAGGAAGGATATTGCAGAGTGGTCTTCGTTCAAGAATGGGGAGCATATGGATCATTTTGGTGTTAAGCAGGGTGATGATGTGAAGTGCATTCGATTGTTATTTGAACACAATGGAGCAGGTTCGGAGAAGGAGAAGGGAACATCACCTGAAACCCTCTACCTGCGCAGCGCCAAAGCAAATATCTGCGTAGCCTGTGGAGACGATGGACATCACATAAGGCATTACATTGTTCCCTTTTCTTACAGAACACTTTTCCCCGATCAGTACAAATCACACATGTCACATGATATAGTCATCTTATGCCCGGATTGTCATCTGGATTGCGAGAGACATTCGAAGCCACGAATGAAAGCTATGGAGACTGACTTACGAATGAAAATGGGAGGGGAGAGTGTACGCCCCGTCATTGAGGATCCACATCTAGGTCACATACGAAGCTGTGCTATTGCTTTAGTAAAATGGAAGGACAATATGCCAACAGAAAAGGTGGAGAGGTACGAAACCGATGTTCGAGAGTACTTGGCAAGCAGTATCCAAAAGGAAGAGGATAAGGAGGCAATGCTAAATGGAACGGAGGAGCTAACAAAGTCACAGCTACAAACGGCATGCAGTGTCAATTATCGCGTGAAGAATCCAAACTTTGTTCCGGGATCAGAAATTGTGGTGCAATCTTTGAAAGATGATGCGAGGGTTATTGAAGAGTTTATTATTGATTGGAGGAAGCATTTCCTGGCCACTGTTAATCCACGGTTTATGCCGACGGGTTGGAGGGTTGATAATCCGGTTGTTTGTGGATCACGAACAGATGGTGATACTGCTGATGGTGTGAAGTCTTGGTAGATACATAATATTAGATTTCGGAGAAACCCAAAATTTCCCCTGGCGGTATGGGATAATGGTCGGCAAGGCTGTGGTGCATAATAGGGTGTATGATGCGTCTATGCCCAGTGTGGTAGGGCAGTTTTTTGCCCATGGCTGACGTTTGTTTCTGCTGCTGTTGTTGGTTGATATCAAAAGAGAAGGCAGGAAGCATGGTCACATTATCTCTCTCTCTGTGTGCAGCTCACACAATCATAAAAGAGTATTTCTATCAGTCATATTAAATTCCTCTTTGGGGATTACGGCTGAATTTCGCATCTAGATGGGATTGAGCAGGGAGGTAAAATCGTCTTGAGCTAGTGCGCAAGTATGGAGTGGGTGGGTCACCGCTATTTGAGAGGTCTCAAAAATAGCAACAGAAATGGCAGTCCAGACACGTCCAGAGCCAAATCTCCACTAGCCCTACCACATATATAGATGGCCCCATGCCTTGGCCCGTCAACATTAGCCTTTAACACTACTAAGAGCTCGTGGTTCCAGCTCGATTTGTCGAACCAATGACTTTTAGGCCGCTCTTGCAGGGCCGTATTAGCTTCCATTTTGCTTGATTTCTACGTATTATAAGTACCAGAGTAAACGTAGGAATTTAAGGATCGAACTCAATCTCCTCCTCCATTTTGATTCAATCCAATCCAATGGATGAACACATTGACAATGCCCTGCTCTCCAACAGCTGCATCTCTGGCGGCAATAGCCTCTCAAGAAGCCACTCAGCTGCTGGTGCCGCCACTTCCCCCGCCTCTTCCTCTGCATTGCTGCGGCTGAACGACACATCAAACGCTGCGCATTCTGCCACGACGACCGTTCAATCACGGCTGCATCCTCTTCAACTTGCTTCTAATGATGCAAATGTGAAGGGGCAGAGCAACCGACCAAGAAGAAGATCAAGGAAGTTGATGCAGGGACACATTCATCTGATCGTGTCGCGATAGAAGTTCGCAAGCACAAGCATGCTGCTCCCAAAACCTCCCCCAAACGCCCAAGGCATCTACTGCCACTCCGACCTTTGAGAAAGAACCCGACTACGACATTGATAAACCATCAGCAGCATATGTCGCTAAACAAGTTATCATTGACGCAAGCCAGGCAGCACTTGTTGTTCCCGGAGTTTTTATTCGCCATCGTCATCCGTGTTGTTTTTATTCACACAAAGTCAATTTCGTAGATGCTCATGTTGAAATAACAATCTTCACAGTTATTAAAGTAACGTGGATACCATTGTCCGGAAGTGTGAACGCCACCAATCCAAAACCGATTGTCTTTGGTCCGCCACAGCGAGGTTGGATCCAGTATTCCTGGCGGTTTCCTTGCTAATTCAACCCTTCTTGTTTGGTTTGTATCCATGTCAATATGAATCAAGTAAGGAACGTGTGTGTTTTTATCTACGGTTTGACGACCTATTCCAATCATTGATGTAGGTCCGTAGGGCACAAAGTTTGACCCCCCACGCCACCCAGTGATTTCTTCATCATTTCGCGAAACTGGAGGTAGTCCACATCCATTGTTGAGATCGTATTCAAACCACTTCACCACAGGATCAATCCTGTAGATCACATGCAGTTGGTTTTTGTACACGAGTGGGGTCCAATTCTTCCCCCTAAAACCTCCGACGCAGTGGTTCAGTGGAAACTCTCCCCCGGTGTCAAGGTTGATCATACGATGATCCCAATCATTTTCTTTGTGTAGCCAGGTCAAACAATATGAACTCTCATTCCAACTAAATGCCCGGGGGTCTTCCCCGGATCCAAGTGTTCGATGAGTTCCATTTATTTGGTGAAACGTCTTCGTCACACTGATTGCCTCCAAGATAAGGGGGAGCCCCTTTTCCTTCTCCCACACTCTGTAGACAACTCTATAGCCAGGAGGGTATTTGGTTGGAACAAAGGAATGGAAGACCTTGGGGTTTAATGCGCCTTTATGCCAGAGAAAGGTTTTATTATGGTGAATGACAAAGTTATTCAACTGGCTGATTGGAACGACCTTCTTCAGGTTCGCTGGTTCTTCTCCCAATCCCAAGGCGAGTGGTCCAGATACTCCTAAGAGGTCTGTGGTGATGAATGGAATAATGGTGATTATGCTGGCTAGCACCACCAGTCGCCTCAGAAAAGGCTTGGTTTGTTTGTTTGTTTGTTGGACAGAATCAGAATACAAAAGAACGAAGTTCTCGGGGTGCCGTCGTCGCCGTCGCGTTGGCCGTAAGGCTGTGACTTTGTTCCTGGTCAACAGACCCGGCATCCCAAATCGCGCTTTTCTCTTTGCACCATGGACAGTGGATATCTATCTAAAATGGCGGGAGCGCTTCTGTAGATTTATGCTCGTACCCCCCAGTGTTTATTACCATCGATCCGTATGTAGATGTGTAACAGTTCCTGCATAGAGGTATGTTCAGGTTGTCGGAACGGCACCTATACCGTGACATTTCTGAAGTTGATAAAACGATATTTTATGTCCGCAATGGGTATGATAAAATGGCGCGGCATTGCAGCTTCCCTTGCTCGTGCCTTGCTTGACCGCTTTTTTGCTGCATCGGCTGATCGGGGTGGCATGACATGAACAATTATTTTGACCATGACGACGATGGTGATAGTGTTCATATCTAATAAGTAAAGAAATTGGTAAGGGTCACCCCAGCACACAATATCATCCTTACTATATTTGTGAGCATTAGACTGCTGAGCTGACCCTCTACAATTTAGCCAGAGACGATACACGACGTCGCCAACAAGTGGATACAAAAATGACAGAGTACACCAACACCGAGGTCGAGGAGCTATTTGCTGCAGTGCCGACCATCGTAAAGAGTTTAGGGCTGGGAAATGGCAAGATGTGGCTTAGGCTCGGGTCCAATGCAAAGGAGATCAAGAGATGTGGCCAATTCCAGTCAATAAATGAGTTGGTTGGCGTATCATCCGCGTCGATGGTTAAACTATTTGGGCAACGATGGATGAAGGAAGGTTCAACGTTGAGAGAGGGAGCACTGAACGATGGTTACAAATACGATACAATGAGCAATACGAACGTTCTTTCGGTATGCGACCAATATCGTCAGGGTGTTTGTCCAAAAAAAAACCTCTTTCTCAAGGCATGGTCATACAAAGACAAGAGTGGCAATGATGTTACACAGGTGGATGAAGTAAGAGATCAGATCTTCAACAAATTAAAAGAGGTCCGTCAGCGAATATTGCAACGACGCAAAGATGAGGAGAGTCTTCCATCGCCACCAAGAAACGATCGTCCGGTATCAGCAACAATATCTCCACAACACAATGATAATGAACTGGAAAGTGTACCGAGAGATGCATCGCCATCGCCCCAACTTAATGGCGATGATATGTCGGTAGTGTATAATCACGACATCACGACTAGGAAGCGTAAACGACAGTCGGGAAGTCCAACTGCCGAACCACAAACTTTGAATTCGTGTAGGGGAGTGTATGATGGCAACTTTGGCGCAGCTCTTAGTTTTGCAGGGCGATCAATGCTCAATACGGGGCACCGTCTCCTCGAGTGGGCTCGGCAGCCAGATGCAGGCATGAGAAGTTTTGCTAATTCATTTCTTGCACAATCGTCCATAGCTCAGAGATACCATGCCTGTGTACGACCTTGAGTGTGCAATGGGAGTCTCTGATG
>JALLAU010001314.1:0-10294 GCA_036939495.1 Thalassiosira hispida | reverse complement strand
TCTAGTTAGGGTGGATCATGGGTTCAATCCTCTGGCGGATAAAATTATTGATATCATCTATTCTGGTATCTTTGATGTTTAGTGTGTCGGCGGCTTCTTGGCCGCGCCATCTTTTTTAGGAGCTGGCGTGGCAAAAAAAACGCTGTGAAAAAAACAGGAAAAAACTGTGCCAAGTGCCAAGTGCCAATCGCACGACTCTGGTCGACCACAACGTTTCTCTGGACTGTTCGTACTGAGGACATAATTCTATTTGGCGAAAGTGATTATATTCATTGCTCAAACTTGTGTGCGATAATGGGCTATTTTGCGGATTACATGGACAGCGATGGAACCGAATTTGGATTCTCGGACATACCTGATCACATCGATCCTCTAACGGGGCATTACAAGACGGGCGTTCGTAAGTGCGGCAAGTGCAAGAAATTCAAGAACAAAACTGATTTCACCAAGGTTGAAGCGAAGAAAGCGGCTGCAAGGAGGCTCTGTAATGTGTGCATCAAGGATGCCCCGGTCAAGAACAAGGCTCCTCCAGCCGCCAAACCCGCCAAGGCTGCAACTGCCACCACTTCAGCATCAGCAGTTCCTCTGCCTGATGCCGATACTATGGGAATACCCACGAAGACAATGGTTGAACAGAGTGATCTGGCCGATGCATTGACTGGTGCTAGGAAAGGGAAGCCACAAATCAGCCAAAGAACCCCCTCCATATCCGCTAGCCGTGTCTCATCCCACGGCGACGCCGCATCACAATGTCTCGCCATATCACTTGGACACATTCAATCTCTCAAGGTTGTGGAACTGAAGCAGGAACTCAAGGCCCGCGGCTGTCCCGTCTCGGGTCTGAAGGCGGTACTCCAGCAACGACTTGCCGATGCAGTTGGTGTGATGATGGCGACGGAAGCCTCGGATGTACAAGCATCGAGCAATACAATTCCAGGGAATAAGCCAGCTGTGACAAAGTCAAAGCCAGCGAAGGTGGAGAAGAAGAAGGAAGAAAAGAAGCCGGCCAAGAATGCAGCTGCATCAAAGACGGGCGAGAAGGAGAAGAACAGCAGTGTCAATAAGGAGAATGATGCTCCTCCCAACATCAATAATCAGCAGCCTAACAAGAAACAATACACGGATTATACCAAGGGCGGCGCTTCGAAGAAACAACATACATCAGCTACTTTTGGTCCGTCACACTTTGGATATCAATCCGGGTTTGGTGGCCGACAGTCTACTATGCCACAGTGCAAATTCTTTGCCAATGGCAATTGCTGGTACGGAGACAGGTGTAGATTCTCTCACACGGCCGGCAGTGAAGGGAACACTGGTAATGCGTATTATCATAGATCTAAGAGTCGACCTGGGGGCGTTCCATCATCGATGTGGAAAGAAGTAAGGCAGATGAGGCAAAAAAATGGTGGCTTTTAATAGCGAATACAATTCTGACAATGGAGCATGTTTGTGAAGGGCGACATGAAAGACTGAACCAACGATGACCTCACAAATGGGCGTATAACACAAACAATTGGCGTTATGTTCTCACCTGGTAGAGGTGGTAGGTAGGTATATCGGTCAGCTGTCAGTTTGGGTATTCACAGAGAAAGTTGAGTCTCTCGTTTTGTAAAGGTCGTGCATCAAGGAATCAATTGATGGGTTGCTGGCAATGGGTATTTGGCAGGGGCACAGTCGAGACTATCGTGTTTTGTATCAAGTATTATAATTACACCAGTAGACACAAAACATGTCGTGTTGGTCATTCAAAATGAGCCTTCAGAAGAAATCCGGGACAGAACTTCTACAATCGATGTGGGAGGTCAGGCGCTAAATATTGGATGATTCGCCAAACAAGACTGTGGTAATGTTTCCTCTTCAGACGAACCATTCCTCATCCTTCCTGATGAATCAGAAAGTAGTGTCCGAGCTCCATATAGTAACAGTATCAAATATAGGTACTTTATCTATTGCCCCGCTAAAGGTGATTGCATTGCCAGCAAACTATTTGGATAAATTTATCGTTTTTGCACCCCTATTCAATTACATCTATCTTCTATGATATTATACACTAGATCTGAATTAATTTCCTTGAACACGCAATACTGACACAACATACATCACTCTCCAACTTTGCGATATTTCACTTTATCTTTCCTCCCTGACTTTTTCATGTCTTTCAGCATACCAAACATTGATCCTTTATCGACCTTGAATCTGTCCTTCGATGTGACTTTGGGTGGAGTATTATTTGTTGCACGTTGGCCAGGAGAAACAACCGTCTCGAAAGAAATGTCGAACATGGAAATTCTGTTTTGAGTGTGATTGCCGTCATTATCGATGGTTTCGGCCGACCTCTCCATACAAGTTGAAGTTGATATGAGTAATTTGATGGATTCATTTTTCTCCTTTAATTCCGTCTTGAGTTTCTTGATTTCGTCATGGCTTTGTGCAACGATGGCATTGTAAGATTGGGACGAGTTCTTCTGGATTCGCATCAATGCTTTTTGGGCGTTCTCCAAATCAAGTACCAACTGGTTCTTTTCCTCTTCAGTTTTCTCGAGTAATGTTCTCGCTTGACTCACAACATCACGTAGAGCTAGCGTTTGGCGGCTGACCTTTTTGTTGTCTTTCTTGGCTGTGGCCAGCTCTCCTCGAGCCCGTTCCAAACCAGCACGGAGGTGCTTGACTTCTTTTTTCAGCAACTTTCTTTCTTCTTCTATGTGTGCAATGATTGTTTGAACCTTGCTCATTTTCTCACGAACCCGATCTACATCTGATTCTGAAAGGGATGAAGAATTCAATATTTCTCTTATTACCTTCTGAGGAGAGACATCAGAGTGGTCTTCGTTTGGTGTACCGTACAGTTCACTGTCAGAAACTTCGATTGTATTGAGGCTGTGGTCGAATAGATTCTGAAAGATTGAAATGTCGGTCATCTTTGTCGCAAGGCTGTTTCGTTCCTCTCGCATACTTGCCAGCTCCTTGGCGGACTTTTCCAATTGTGAAGCAAGGCCATCGCGTTCGCCCAACACATCTTGCATTTGATTGCGAAGCTCGTCAAGAGTTTCTTCGTGGGAGTTCACAGCGTCGCTCAATGCTTCTGATTCTTTAAATTTCGATACCAATTGAGATTCAATGCTGAGAATATGATGTTCATTTGATGCTGCGTGCTGCTCCAGCGTGGTGACTTTGTTCGACAGTTGAACTGTCTTCTCTTGACAATCTTGCAAGTTGGCTTCGAGCATTGTCACGTTATCATGTATGCATCCAACTTCAGTAGACAGGTGATCCTTCTCTTGCAACACTTCCTCGAGACGATTTTTCACACAGAGCTTCGCGGCTTGGAGCTCCAACAAAGCGTCTTCAGATTCCTCTAACTTTCCTTTGAGTACGGAGGCAACTTCTTTTTCTAGTTGCAGACTTGCTTCTACTTCCTTGAGAGATTCATTTTGTGACTGTAGCCGAAGAATCAATGTACGACTGCTACCTTCGTGTTCGACCTCTCTCAACTTTATCTCGCTTGTCAGGTTCGCACTTTCGTTCTTCAACTGTTCATTCTGCTGACTGAGATCGAAAATTGTTCCATTTTTGTTCATTATGGTGGCTTGTAAGTGTCGGAGTTCGTTGTCCTTCGCAGACAGTGAGTTCTCTAGCTCGGTGACCTTTTCACCCAATGCAAGGAAATCATTTTCCACGTTACATTTCTCGTTGGACAACGCTGCCACCTGGGAATTTAATTCAGATTTCTCTTTAGAAGCTTTTTCAAAGTCATTTTGCGCATTCATCGCCAGCTTTTGATGATCAAGCACCTGTTTCTTGAGGCTCGATTTTTCTTTTGATAGGTTCATTTCACGTGCTTTCAGGGTGACAAGCGTCGATGCGAGTTTTGCCACCATCCATTTCTCCCGAGGGAGAGATGAGGGTGGGGTGCTCGCAAGATTCATATCACATGCATTCTCAAAATCTCTTTCATGCAAGATCAATGTTTCAAACAGTACCCTATTGTCAGCTGCCGCGGCAAACAACTTTTCATGCTGTTGGACAAGTTTTGATGCAAGAGCCTTCCGGTCGGCCTTAACCTCGTCAAGGCATCGCTCTAACATTGATACTTTCTCATTCTGCGCTGCCGATTGCGACCTCTGTTTCATGGACTTTTTATACCGCATCTTTTGCTTGATGACGGTAATGGCAAGATTCGCCGCTTGCTCCTGTAAAATGTCACGGGACGCGATTAAATCAGATATTTCTGGAGTGTCCTTGGAGTCACGTTCTTTGGCCGCTATTTGCTGCTCTAATTCTTCGATGCGATTAGAGCGGAGTTCGTCTAATCGCATCGAAGAATCGCTGTCTGCAGCAACAGCGCTCAACTGATCTTTCGCGTCTTCCAATTCAACCGACAATTGATCCCGCTCCTCACAGGCAATGGTCAGCTGCTTCTCAGTGTCCAATTTCTCCTCAAGCAAGTCACTCCGCTCTTTGCTTCCGTGATTAATTGATTCAATTTCTTTCACTAGCAAAACGTGTTTAGCCTCCAGCTCTTTCATGGCAGATAAAATTGACTCATTCTGAGCCTCCAATGATGATATCAAAGAAGACTTTTCAACAGCCTCGACCAGTACCCTGTTCTTCTCCGAAATAGTGTCATTTTGCTCCTTTACCAAGTGCAGATATTTTTCCAATAGATTCTCCTTAATTGTTGACATTTCCGTGAAACGTGAGACCATATCAGACAGCTGATGCTGTAAACCGTCATTGAGGGACACAATTTGCCTTTCACTCTCACTCTGTTTTTTCAACTTATTGGCTTGGTCGGCTGCATCTTTGCTCAGGCTCTCTGCAATGGATTCATGTTTCTCCTTCAATTCCAATAACTGATGCTCTAGTCCCTCGATGCAATTCGATTGTGAAGTCCGCTCAGTATCCAGAGAAGCAATATTTTGTCTAGCGTCAGTTAAGGACGCCCCCAAGGCCTCTCTTGCTGTTACAGCTTCGCCTAATGATTTCTTCAAACCTTCAACTACGCCACACATCTCAGCACGCTCCACACGGAAACTATCAAGTTGTTGTTCAATGGCTGCCTTCTCCTTCTGGATTTCTATCACGTTTTCCTCTTGAGAGGCTAACAACGACGAATACTTTTCTCGTGCCTCCATAACAAGACTTTTCTTTTCGGAGGAGATGGATGCGATTACAGCGTCTGTTTCGTCACGATTTGTTGATAGTGCGTTGTCTTTCTCCTCGATCTGGTTCATAAAATCCAAAATTTTCGCCTCGTACTGATATACCAAATTTGATCGCTCTTCGTCGAAAGATGCCTTCAGGCTGCTGGTTTGGGAGCGATGGCAACTTTCCATCTCCTCGATCGTCTTTCGTAGTGCATCAACCTTAGCTTCGCTCTTCTTCAGAGCGTCGTGCAAAGTGGATGTTTCCGCCGCATGATATGATTGCACCTTCTCTTGTTCAGCCATCAATTCGCTATTACGAATCTTGGCATTTGTGAGCTCGTCTTTGAGCCTATCAATTTCGTTCAGCTTGTCGGCTAACGATATTGACGCCGATGATTCCATGTCTAAACGCAAGCACTCCAAATCTTCCTGGTTCAATCTTTCAGTCTGTGCCGATTTAAGAGTCTCCATTTCGTCAGAGTGTGACTTGTTCAGGTCACGTGTGAGTCGGTCAATGTCCTCCACGCGCCGCTTCTCGGCTTCGTCTCGAACGTGCTCGACCTGTTGAGCCCTCTCTTCCAAGGTGAAAGCCGCCGGCGAGGATGCCTCCATCTCGATACTCTCGTCCACACTGTAACTCTCATTCAACAAGTCATCCGTGTCATCATCGTCCTCTGCCTCACTGGCAGTCTCACTAATATCACTCTCGTGAACACTCTCGGAAGAACAAAAGCCTTCCGATTGGCCAATGTAAAAGGAAAAGGACATATCTTCATAAGAATCATCTTCCTCCTCTTCTTCGTCTTTGCCCTCCTTGCTGTTGCAGCAGATACCCTCCGATGGCGCACAAATGTTGCTGATAACACTGTCACCTTCCTCGGTGCACTTGCCAAGTTCTGCTGAGTATGAAGATTGAACCCCCGCTCTTGCGGATAGTTCTCGCGCTTGATCTTTTGAGGCAAGGGTTGATGCCTCGTCCTCCATGTCGGTGCGATCCCGCTCGACTTCCTCCAAATGTTGCTCCTCTGCCTGGCTTTGGACACGCTCAAGTACTTTCGAGTATGATGATAGACGCTCGTTTCGTAGCTCATCTAACTCGATGACATGTGATGCAGATAGTTCACGCGTTTTTTCCTCCAGGGAAAGAGCTGACGATTCCTCCATCTCCGACCGCAAACGCTTTAGGTCTTCCAGATGCCGCTTCTCGCCTTCACTTTGGACGCGCTCAATTTCTGCCGCAGGTGCCGATGATTGAAGCTCGGCTTTTAGCTCCTGCGATGCAACGTCGTGTGATGCGGATAGTTCTTGAGCTTGTTCATTCAAGGCAATGGCCGACGATGCCTTCATCTCAGTGCGTAAACGCTCCAGTTCTTCCAGATGCCGCTTCTCGCCTTCGCTTTGGACCCGCTCGATTTCTACAGATGCCGATGATTCAAGATCGGCTCTCAGCTCCTGCAATGCAAAGTCGTGCGATGTAGATAGATCACGCGCTTGCGCTTCCAGTTCAAGTGCTGACGATGCCTCCGTCTCCACCCGTGCACGGTCCACTTCTTCAAGACGTTGCATTTCTGCTTCACTTCGGACGCGCTCAATCTCTGCAGATGCCGATGATTCAAGATCGGCTTTCAACTCATCCAACGCGACAGCATGCGATGTAGATAGTTCTTCAGCTTGTTCCTCCAAAGCAAGTGCTGATGATGCCTCCATCACCATCCGTAAGCGCCCCACTTCCTCCAGGCGTTGCTTTTCAGCTTCTTTTCGCACACGTTCAATCTCCGCCGCCGATGACGATTGAAGCTCATTTCTCAATTCATCCAACGCAACAGAATGCGATGTAAACAGCTGTCTAACCCTCTCTTCCAAAGCTAGGGCTGACGTCGCATCCATCTCCGTGCGTGCACGCTCCACTTCCTCCTTGCGGGATGCCTCCATCTGCTCCAATTGTATAGTGTGCGATGACTTAGACGCTGCCATCTCTTCCATATGTTTCTGATTCGATTCAATATGTTTCTGATTCAATTCAACGGTGACACGTTCCATATCTGCAAAACGTTGGTGCTCTGCATCAGACAACTTTGCTATCCATTCCTCGTCCTTCCTTTGAGTCGCTGATGACAATTCTGTAATTTGCTCCTCCTTCAACGCCAAGGTGGACTGCAACTCCACATACTCATAATCCCTACTCTTTACTAACCTGCGCAACTCAATCGTCTCCGCTTCCTTTCTAGCCGTAACATCCTGCACCTCCTTCACCAATCGTAACGCACCCTCCATCTCCGACTGCAATGACTTGACCTCCTTCTTGTACTTTTTGCTCTTCTTGGCAGAAAAGTTTCGTTCAACCACCAATGTATCACGATGGTTAGTGAGGTTGGTTAATTGGGAACGCATTTCGGATACCATGTTTAGTAGTTGAGTGCGTTCGGACGTGACTTGTTGGAGTTGACGTTGCGTGTCGGCGTGTTGCTGTAGTAAGGCGCTAACGTGAGCATCGGACTGTTTCTTTTCGGATACTACATGGCCTTGTTGATTTACTCGATCTTGGAGACTTGATGGGGTGCTGTTACTCTGGCCAAGCTTGCTGCTGTTGTTGGGGACAGCTTCATTGACAATGCTTTCAACAGTAGTTGCGACACCAGGACTTGGCTGATGTTTCTTGTTAGAACCCTTCATCCGTTTGAACATGCCACCGATTCGCGAATTCTTCTTTCCAGTTTGGTCATTGTCATTATTATGGGGCTTGACTGCATCAGTAGATGATAGTTGCTTAGTGTGCGTTTCGATGCTATCTGTCACACCCTGCTTGTAAACTGCATTGTCGCCATTGCTCATCATAGACACATCCTTGAGAAGAGCAACGCCATCATCATCGTTATTATCGTCGTCATCAGAACTGCTCAGTTCAATCTCATCTATACGGCTTTGATACAGCTGTTTGGGTGCCAATGGAGTTGTGGTCCCACCAAGTTGTAAAGAAGTCTGATCATGAGGATAGTGAAACCGTGTTTGGTGCTTCTTTCCTGGATAGGTGACTGGTGTCTTTGCGACAGAAGCATATCGTGAGCTTCCTGCTCTGTCAAGCGAAGACGTACTAGACTTGGGCCTCTGGTGGATCTTAACATGACCATGATGGCCCATTGCTGATTTACCTAGCGTGGATGTAGACTTGGGCCTCTCACTCATCTTAACATGATCATAGCCCATTTTCTGCGAAGGTGATGGAAAACTGCCGTCCGCCCACAATACTCTTCTCAACTCCCCCGATGAACCGCTGTCAAAGGTTTCATCCATGGAAAAGGAGGCATGTTTAGTGTCTCCCGTGCGCTCCACAGTCCGATGCATGTGTTTGGCATCTCCTCCAACTGAATGGTAATGCAATCCTTCCTTTTCCATGAGGTAGTGCAATGTCTGCTTGTACTTATTATCACTAGAACTGGCACAGCTGCTGTCGAATGAGGCCCTCCTGGGACGCTGAGTTGCAGCTTTAGCAGTCGATTTACTGCGTGAAGTAAAAAAGGATTCAGAGTCCGAGTCATACTGACGCTCATCATTGTGCAGCAGTGCTTCATCTTCCACTACCATTGCCACTCTATCATCTTCGAGTACATCTTTCGTGGGTGTACAGAATTCCAATGTCGCCTTCTCGGAGCTAGTACCCGCTGGAGAATCTACCGTGCAGTATGATTCATTGACACGTTCAAAAGAGACCACGTAGTTCCTCCGGGCACTACCGCAATTGCTGTAATCTTCCGTCTCGGCACTCAGTTCCGAGATTGCATCGCTCATGCAAACGCTTGAAGAATTGGCCTTGTGTTCCTTCTCGTCCCCCCATTGATGTTCTGGAGTCACGTGCTTTTTGCCCCTGTGCTCGTCATGACTCTTGTCAAATTGCTTCACTCTCTCGCCCCCTGAAGATTTGCAACGCTGTCCAATCTTCATAGATGCCAGCCTTTGCAATTCCCCCTCTGCATCAATACTGCTTTCAAAGCTACATTCCCCATCCTCATAATATCGTTCGCGTTCATTAATCTTGCTGTCCAACTTGCCCTCCATTTTCAACACACTTTGTAATTTTTGATCCAACAATTGCATGGATGATTTGAACGGTGAATTGTTGGAAATGTAGTGATTGGTATTTGGTGTTAGCGGTGAGTACTTTTGGTTGGATGGAAATGGGACCTTGTGGGCATCAGGTGTTGTTTTTTGGGGGGTTTCAAATGTCAGTGCAGTGGCAGGTGCCTTTTGACTGGATCCGCCAGTGCTAATAGTAACAGCCGCCGAGGCCGCCATGGCCATGGGCGTGACCATTGGCGCCATAGTAGATTTTCCTCCTCGCTCAGCAGATTCCACTGCAGCTGCAGCTGCCATGGGGCTGCTATCATTATTGTTCTCGGGAGATACCATCATCATCCTATCCAACTGCCGCTCCCGTATCATTGTGGAGATATTCGCAGACGTTCGATCCTTCTTGATGCTGCTGTAATTCATAAACTCATCATGTTGCGTATTGGTCATCGCCTCCCCCCCGTTATGATGACGCCTCCTACTACGCGTCTGCGGGCTGAGCATGTCTGGTGAAATTGTCGGTGCCAATGGAGCATTGGACATTTTGTCAGAAGTGAATGGATTTTTATGAGACCCAAACCCGCTGTCTACACCGACACCATTGTTATTGTGGCTTTGGAAGAGACTATCCGCCTCCCTCCTCGGTATTAATTGATCAGCTGCTGGCATGATGTTGTGTAGGACAACGCCTTTCTACTCTAGAGGTAAATGTCAGTCGATTTTTCGAGCGCGGAGAGATGAGGTCATGGTGTTGTTGTTGTTGTTTTTTTGTTTGGGTTGTCTGTTGCCGTTGTCTCTGGGATGGGGTTATCTGCGACTTTTGACCGATGTCGCAAATTTAGAAATGGCGCGTAGATAGTAATTCCTACGCTAAAATTCAAATAATGCAACGGTTATTTGGGTTGGGGCTTTTGGCGGGGAGGGGGGATAAATAAGGGGGAATGGGAAAAGGGGGGGAGGTAAGGCTGTCCTGTGTATTGCTGGCACTGCGCATTCGGCCCGATTTGTGCCCAAACTGCCAAATCACTCTCTTTCGCTTCGTTTATAACATGAAGGGAACACCATCCATGGCGAAAAAGATA
>JALLAU010001313.1:0-10347 GCA_036939495.1 Thalassiosira hispida | reverse complement strand
CACGGCCGGCATGCAACTGTCACCATCAATCACACCCCCTACAGTTGTATAACCCCCTGTGACGTTTATACCTCTAGAGGAACTTTGATTGTGACAACAGATCTCATCTCATACACGCAAGAAACACAATCCAACCAAGCTCAAAATAAAAATGGATATTAGATCCCCATTACCAGCACATAGATATGACGATCCGATGGCTATATGGAAGCTGCGGATTATGCTATACTCGTTGACTGTGAAACCTTGGACCCATCACCGACATTGCTTGTCGATGAAAATTCAGCGACAGCTCGGAAGGCAAGCCTCCTTTTACAGAAGTGCACGACTTAAAATCCGAATTATTTGAAGTATTCTTGCTCTTAATAGGTTTTTGCATCGGGATTGGAATGTCGATCCTTATAAAGATGAGCTTTTGAAGAAGAATAACCTGACTCTCGTGAGTCCCATGATGTTGCGAAACTGAAACCTCAAACCTATCATTCATCAAAGAACCGCTACCAGTAGTCCGAGGTTATATTATAGTGCAACTCCCCTTGAAGACGCGCAATAGGATCTACAAGATAGGTCACAAATGATATGGTATACCGTCGAGTTTGGGATGGGTGGTTCAAGGTTTTATACTCCATAATAATATGTAAGTAAAGTATAAATGGGTTCGTAGCTGTAGTTCATAATAACAAAATATAAATAAGCACGCACCATTGATCTGTGTTTTGCCAATCTAGTGTTTATTGATCTTTGAGCTTACTCGTGTGCAGAAATAATCTAGTAGGGATACCACATAGTCGCACCTTTCGAGTGGCCACGTTTGTTGGTATGATACCAGCCAGTAAATGCATAACAAAAACTTTAGGAGTAGATCTGATTTTTTACTGCACCCCTTATTCTAAAGAAGTACCTAGTACACTCAACTGTATTTAAACGCTCTGCCCCCCCCCCCCGTTTATGCGCCCCCCTCTTTCAAATAGTAAGCCTCTTGAAACTTCTAAAACCCCCATGAGAATAAATTATTAGACCCTCTCTCTCCATTACACACACACACACACACTCAATTCACCCCCCCTCTCCCCCATTCTCCCCACTCTCGCCAATCAATCAGTCACTAAAATAACCAAGTAATAAAATCTAACCCCTACCAAATTTCGATCGTTTATCACGATGCTGAAAACTCCTATACTCCTTCTTACTCTGATTATTCCTCTGGGATTGAAATCCCCGACTCTTGTCTCGAGTGTGCTGCTCCTTATTTTTGTGTTGGTTGAATTCATCCAGTTTCGCCTTTCTCTTTTTGTTTTCGTTTTGGACTCGGGTGAATACGTCTTCGGCGGATATACCTTTTTCGGTAGTGAAGAAATCATCTTCTTCCTCCTTGTCTTCTTCTTCTTCGTCAGGTTTGGTAGTCGCCTCTTGTTCATGTTGTTTTTGTGATGATGACGAAGGAGCGGGTACGTCGTCGTCCGAGTCGGAATCAGAGCTGCTGCTGTCGCTGCTGCTATCACTGTCGCTACTACTGTCCGACGATGACGACGAGGGAGCCGACGAAGAAGAACCACCCTCCTCCTCCTTCTTCGTTGCATTGACGACAGAGGACTTTTTAACAACAGCAGCAGGCAACGATACACCACTCTTTTGTTTCTTGCCACTGTTATCAAATCCTTTGAGAGGATCGGCATCATCTTCTTCTTCTTCGTCGGAGGACGATGAGTCGGAAGAAGAAGCTGCACTGCTGCTATCATCGCTGCTATCATCATCCTTCTTCTTCTTTGATGATTTCTTCTTCGCCACCACCTTCGCTTTCGTTTGATAATCTTCCCCCGTGGTAGATTCATGGAATAATCCATCTTGATCTTTGGAGAATGCAAATCGATTATCATCCTTCGATCCATCCATCATCGTTCCCTTCTTCTTGACACTACTACTACTAGTACTAGCTTTGTCCCCGCTATCCAAAGAAGACTTGTTGGCCTTCGTTTCGTCCACCTTCTTCTTCTTGGCGCAAGTGCTGCCAATAATGGCATTGGTGTTCTTTGCATAAGATACATTATTATTGGGATAACTATCCACGGGCATGCCCAACAATGCCTTCTTGGCCATTTCCACATTGAACCACTTTTTGGCATTGTTCAACTTGACTTGCATCTCATCATCATCGTCATCATCCTTGTTCAATCCCTTGCGAATACTATTCCACACACCTTGACGACGCTGCTGTCCCTTTTGGGTATCATCCACGACGCGTTCATTCCCATTGGTGAATAGTGCCATGTACTTAATGTTGGTGGGATAAAAGGCAATGTAGAGTTGATCCATTGCTATTGATTCAAGTTGTTGATGGAGTTGTTGTTCTTGTTGTTGTGATGATGATGCTGTTGTTGTACCATTATTATCATCATCATCATCATCATCATCATCATTGCCAAAATGGTGTTCCTGTATCTGGCGCTTGATTGATTTTTCAAGACGGGTTAATTTTTGCCTTTCGATGAATTTCACCTGATGATACCTGTGCAAAGATTATATAGGTGTAGGACAAAATAATGAGAATGATTCGAAAATATTGTAATATAAAGATGGGAGATGAAACATCAATGACAACAACAACAACAATAACTCACTTGGCAGCATTCTTCTTCTCCCGCTCTCGAACCTCATACGATACAATATCCTTTTCCAATTGAACAATCCGTTGTTGTACATCGTCAATAATCATTGCATCCTTATCCTCGCCGCCATCCTTATGACCATCGCCATTATTACTATTTTGTGTTTGATGTTGGAGCTTCTTGGCGAGCAAACGTTTCTGACCACGCAATTGATTCTTGAGCGATGCATTGGTGGATGGCGCTCGTTTCTTATTGACGTGCTCGTCGCCATTATCGCCGCTGCCGACGCGCTTCGTCTTCTTGCTTTCTCCCTTGCGCCATGGTTTGAATTTACGTTCTAGGCCGTGTTTGCTTGGTGGTCTCATTATTATTATTATTTATCCTGTCCTTCCTTCTCCTTTGCCCGTTTTTGTTTGTGTCTGCTTGTGGTGGAGATGAGAATTGTTGTGGATCTGGTCATGATATGGTACATAGGTCTGATGGTGTTGGTGTTGTTTGGTTTATGTGGCTGGAGAGATGGCGGGAACGTAGCGATTGTCAGTGGTACGTCTTCGCGTGGGACTTTCGTTACATCATCGCAGAAAGGGAGATCTATGTACTTTCTAGAAGGTAATGCCCGGTAGGCGTAGGTAGGTACAAAGGTAGTGTAAGCTTTGAAGGGCACGCATGTCAGGAGATATTATTTTGGCCTTTTGGTAGTAGCAGAAGAGGCGAAGATGGTGTAGCTATTTAAATGGAACAACACAAAGATTATGAAGGGTTGGCTGGTCTAGACTTATCTTTGGAGACGCCTCGATAAATCTGAACGCATCGTCTGTTTCAATTTGCACCCTGGGGCCATCAATGACCAAAAGAGATCAAGACCGACCTCTTGGATATCAACATTCTTGGAATGGTATTATGAGACCTCTTGGCAGGATCCGCACTAAAAGCAGATACCCTGCGGGAGTGATCCAATGGGTCGTGAATATGAGATCAAGACCTACTATCATCCTAGCTAGCATATTGGATAAATAACTCTTGTTGAAATAGATGAGAATGTCATGAACAGGCAACGGAGGGAAAGATGGAGCGAGAAAGTATCGCGTGAGATTCAGCGAGATAAGATTGTTTGATGCGATAAGAAGAGATCAAAGGCATTTCCTCAGTTCTACCAAATCTCAGTTCGAATGTCCTGAAATGTGTCGAGTGTGTTTAGTCAGGGAAGAAAGGTTTTTTTCTCCCCCGGATCGCATTCACTCACAAATTGATTCGTTTTGACTCAAACATATCGATAGTACCGAGCCTCGTATGTAGACGACTCGTGAACAGTCGCAAGCTCGACAGGTGCTTTCGCTCTCACTACGTCTTCTTCTCATAATTTCTCTGAGAAATCATCATCATCACCTCCTTCACTCCCTTCACTCTCCAACTCCAACCCTTTCCAAGATGAAGCTCACTTCCGTTGCCGTTTCCCTCCTTGCCTCCATGATGACATTGGCTCCCTCTTCTGCCACCGCCGCTTCCGTGGACTCCCGTCGTCCTGGTAGCGAAGAGGATTCACCCACGACTCGTACCTCGCTGCGCAAGACTTCTGAGAAAGAGGCTGAGATGTCCTTGAGTGGAAGCAAGCCTAGCGTGAGCATGAGCTACGAGACTCTCATTGGCGAATCCAAGCCTGGAAGTGGGTACAACTACAGTTCAAAGTCTCAGAAGTCGGGAAAGACCTCATTTCCTTCCACTTTTCCTTCTTCCTCTCCTTCCCAGTAAGTTCATCTTTGATCTGGTTCTCATCTTGATTGTAAAGTGCATCTTTGAGTTGGCTCACTTCCTTCTTGTTTTATTCTATTCTATTCACAGGACTGTGTCGCCCACGGAGACGCAAGTGTCGTGCCCTGTTCTCGCTATTCAAGTGCCTCTACCAGCCTTACCTGTCGAAGATGCCCTCCTTCCGCCTAACACTAACACTACCACTACCACTGGCGATGGAAGTGCTGCAAAAGATCCTGAACCCAAACAGAGGGAGCTTGCTTACATAAACTGGGGGCCGGTTCCCTCCACTGTTATCGTCAAGTATAATGGACTTGACTGGGTGTGGGCAAGCCCATGTCTTGCGGGTGGATGTGAGCCTCAAATCAGTAAGCTTATACCCCGGTATTTGGTCTTTTCGTGTTGCTTCTGGCTCCAAACATTTATTTCCATTCTTTATCATCCACCCTTGACAAATACAGACATCGGACAGGATGGCTTTTTCTATGCTACATCCGAGCAGTGGGCACTACGGCCAGCTCCTTCGACCTTTGGACCGAGCTCAAACTTCAAATGCGCCGCACGTTACTTTAGTTACACTTATGATTTTTGTGGGTACAATGATGCTGTCATTGGTGCTGTATTTTCGGAGCCATGCGTTGGCCCTGTTGGTTCAAGCTGTACAGGTTCAGGTGGTATTCATCCAAACTCTGAAACTTGGCTCGTGCGTGATCCTCGTTGTGTTGCTTGAATGAGTTCCTTTTAGAAGCACTCTGTGTATGGAAGACGAGAGGGGGACTGCTACCCCAAGAAATGCTGAGAGGAGAAGGAGATTGATTAGCATTACATGGCTGACTTGTTGGAGAAGATCATTGATAGTTATGAGTTGCCCCAGAGCACACTATTATCGTTGAAGCTGATGTCCACACAGCTCACTGAGATATAATTGTTTTACATAATAATACAACTATGAAAAGCAAACAGTTCAAACTGGTTTAGTCGCATTTTCAACATCTTGATCTTGTCTTCCTCCTTCGAGAGCCCACAGCCCACGACTTGCCCCTTTTTCCTCTACGTGGATACGGCAAGATTTGAAGTAGACAAAGAGTTAATTCGTCCGCCACAGGAGGCATGTTAGTACTCATAACCTCATCCCCAATATTCGTGATATCTTTGAGCAGGTACTGAGGCCTCCGCCAACTGCCAACCATGTTGACTGCGACTGCAACTCGAGCAATGAGCGACACCAGGAGCTGAGTAGCCGACACCTCGCGAAGTCCGAGAGAAGCAACGACCTTGGCAAAGATCTTGGCATCGGCTTCATTATCGTCTGCAAAATCATTACGAATGTCCCGACACATATTAAATTAATGAGAGTGATTGATGGCTTGCCCTTACCTCCAATCTGAGCCTCCACAACGAGCAGATACTTGTGGAATACGCCACTATCTATATAATAAGTTGAGTGGTCCCGGAAATGGATGAAAATTTGGCAATCATTGCCAAAATCAAACTTGCACCCTCACAACACAAGGTTTCTTGCCATGTCTTCTTCCTCCCTGTCCTTCACGTACGAGTATTCGGCTGATACCGAATTCATGAGTAAATTGAGCTCATCGGGCTCTTCCAGAAGCTGTAGATACCGAGAAGTAAAGTCGCGCTCCGTCAGGGTCAGAAGGCGGATCTCTCCTTCCTGCAATGCAGGTTTGATGGTACGCCCGTGAGCGAACCATTCATGTGCGGCGATTTCATGGGGGTCGCCCTCAACAGTACAGCAGGAACATTTTATCGGCTGACGGCTTTTCCACTCCTCGCCTTCGCCTTTTCCGGTGCGTGCAATGATGCCGATGGGAAGAGCCTCCATGACACTGCAACGAAGGGATAGGGGGTCAAACTCCTTTTCCTCAACCTTCAGCCTCTTGTATGGGTTTCCTTCCTCTGCCACACGCCTAGAGGGATTCCGTCGCGTCGGACGCTTCTGATCAAGTCTCCGTTCTCTCTCGGATAGGAATCCCTCCTTGCCTCCATACTTTGCGTACGCTATCGCAAGGACGTCAGATAGCAGATATACAACATTACTATCAACTCTAGCATTGGGCAGGTCCACCAAATCATTTGAGTCAAGGTAAAATCCCTTGACGTTTGTACCCACTATGAGGGCCGACGACTCGTCTTGCTTGGCACATTCCACGCAGGTCCGATTGAGCGTCAGCGGATTAGCCCGCGATGCAAGGTCGCCGCAACGATGACACGTTTTCGACAAAAGACAGCGAGATGCTTTGGCATATCCTACCCCGCCCAAAACGGCGGCGTCCGGGCTAGTGAAACAATCAAGGAACATATCGGCAGCAACCTCGCAAGAATTTAGATCATCCTATCAATGAAGCGAGAGAACTCGTCAATCACAATCCAACGTGGGAAGGGGATGGAGCAGTATATGCAGTAATCGCGCCAAGAATACGTTGGGGCGTCTGTATGTTGAGTGCACACAGAGGCAACACAATAATCATTAGAGAACAACCATACGTGCTAACACTCGTCATATAATGATTTTCTCATCCAAGCTTACAATCCGTAAAAGGTCCTGCTGCAATCTTGGCCGCCTTGGTGAACAAGGCATGCATGCCATGCTGTCGTCGATGAGTCGCGCAATGATCGCGAGCACGATGCGATGGAGCCGAGCTCTTCCAATCCTGTGAATTCACCATGATGCGTTAGCAGCACCGTTAGAGCCGCTTCAGCCGCTTTTGCTTCTGCCATGGTGTGATGTTGCTGTTATTCTGCTTGTTATCGTGTGTTATCAGGAAAAAAATGTCATGTCGCACGATGGCATTTTTTTTTCTAGGGGAACAAAAAGGCCTAGATTCTACATAGAGTACGTATCGTAGCTAGGTATATATCGTCTATTCACAGCATTGCTCTCAAATGAGATGAGTTTGGAAATAAGGGGTATATGATTGCTCTTTGCTCTCTCGGGCGGCCCTCTCCTTCTGCATTTCCAACGACTTTTCAAGAACGCACTGCATAAAAATGAATGCTCGACAAGCCAGAAAAGTAGTATGGCCGCAAGCAATCCGCCATCAGTTACGTTTCAACATCTGTTTCCTCCTGCTTCTCCTATCCTTCATACTACTATGCAACTCCATCGTCCTAGCTGCAACGACCAACCTCTACTCCACGCTCAACATACCCAAAACAGCTTCGCAATCTGACATCAAAAAGGCATACAGAAAAGCAGCCCTAAAGCATCATCCAGACAAAGTACCCGAAGCGGAACGTGCAAATGCAGAACACAAATTCAAGGAAATTGCCAAGGCTTATGAATGGTTGAGCGACGAGAAGAAGCGGGAACTGTATGATAGGTATGGCGAACGTAGTTTGGATGCGAGTTTTCAACCGGGCATGTTTGATGGTGCCAGTGCTGGACCAGGCGGTGGCTCAGGTGGTGGAGGAGGGGGTACGCAGACTTTTCATTTTGGAAATGGAGGATTTCCTGGTGGTGGGGACATGGGAGGCATGTTTGGTGGCGGCATGCCTCAGGGATCACCTGGAGGAGGAGGGGCTGGTGGAGACTTTGCACAAGTGGATTTGAATGAAATATTACGTCAAATGATGGGAGGAATGCCAATGGGTAACATGGATTCTAAAGGTCCTCAGCAGGGACAGGGAATGGGCAATGCTGCTGGTGGTGGATTTGGCAATCCTTTCGGAGGACAATATCAAAAAACACAACCACAACAACAACAACGAAGACACAAGGAATATACGAAACCAGTTCACTGCAGTTTAGAACAGCTATGCAAGGGATGCACCAAGAAACTCAAAGTTTCGTACCCAACGTCTGGTGAGAAGATATACAATGTACACATTCAACCGGGTTGGAAAGAGGGAACCAAGATAAAGTTCCCCTCGTCCCGATCCATCGATGCAAATACTGGCATGGAGGTGGAATATCCTCCCATAACATTCATTTTACATGAGAAGAAACATCCATTTTTACGACATGTTGGTAATGATTTGATATGGAAGTGCAAACTAACATCACGACAGGCAGAGAGGGGGGCAAAATTGAGATTGCCACTGCCTGATGGAAGCACTCTAGAAATTGAATCGAAGGAGGGGACGAAATCAGGGGAGAAAATGAGAGTGCAGGCGCGGGGAATGCCGTTGAAGGGTGGTCAGAAGGGTGATGTCTCAATAGAATTCATAGTAGTGAATGATTGATAAACATATCTTTTCAATTTCTTACGTCATGCGTGAATAGTCTCTTCTTCGTATCACTCAGTTTTCAGAGCTTGCAGTGGATTATTCATTTTTATTCGATATAACAGTATAATAATGATTGCTGGAGAAAGTATACTATAATGATTGCTGGAGACATATCTATCCCCCAAAACAGCGAGACACATCATCATTGGCCATTCCTCAACCCTCACTTGACAATCCAACAATCACAAGAAGATATCAATCATTTTAGAAAATAACAGTATCCAGCATGGTTCCCAAACATTGAATAATATTCGCACTCATCAAATCGGCCACACATGCTTCCAAATGTTTCTTCGGATCAATCTTTCCCACATTCTCGACCAAAATTTCCTCAGTCGTTTTCCCCTCCTCTTGTACAATACGATCATTGTAATCCGCTGTCAATTTCAACATCCTATCCACAATACTTTCATTCTTCTCCTGATGTTCCTCGAACCGATCCACGGTAAGTCCCGCCGTCCAGTTACGTTTGTGTAGATTCATGAGCATTTGTTCCTCCAATTCGTTCTTGCGGTAGTCAATAACAATGGAGTAATAATGCCTATTTAGGCCGTGGATGAGTGCCTGGATGGAGGGTTTGTTGAGATGTCCAATGTTGGAGGTAGTCTGCCTAGGTTCCTGTCCCATCATCATTAGCTGAGGGTTGATTAGACGAAAACAGTCGATGACGACCTTCCCCTTGACGGATTGGATAGGATCCACCACCAGCGCCACGGCACGGGCATTGAGCGCCTCGAACGAACTTTGCGTATTGATATCCGTGGAACTTAACCAACATCCGAAGCCAGGGTGGGAGTGATACCATCCCACGACCATTTCGCCACGGCCCGTCTGTTGGAGCATGTCCAGCATTTTCGTCTGAAACACGGGGTCGACGGCCTCGACACTAACCGACGTACCGCTCTGGGGCATGGCGAAAACATCGACGCAGTTGATGGTATAATCGTCGACGAATTGACCGAGCATTAATCCCATGACTTCCATGGGTACGCCGGCACGGCCGTGTTTGAGCATTTTGAGGAGGGCGAGGCTGGATACGTGGACTTTTTCGGAGCAGTCCGGCAGGGGTGAGTCGGAGGGTGCGCCGCCCATGCCGCCGCCGGGCATTCCTCGCATTAGTTGTTGTATACGTTCCATTATTATTTCCTACAATGTCAGATTTTATCAATCAATAGGCATTGGCAGGGCAGGGAAAAAAAAGAAGCGAGGAGATCTGAGAAGAGGGAAATGGGGAAAGGGGGGCTTAAGGGGGGGAAATACGAAATAAGCGGGGGGCGCAGTTTGTCGGCCGCGACTCATTGCGAAAAAAATCCAACACCTTTTCCACCAGCCGGGGTCTCACACTACACCACAGCGGTCCTTGCATTACTGATCCCATCCTATTACCTTCGACAAAATGTTCAGTCGAAGTCCTCAATCGACATCATTTCCCTCGGAACCCCTGGAGGATCCTCTCGAGCGCCATTGAATCCCATCGGAGGAATCGGATCGGTGACAAACGGATACGCATTCGATTCCGTGCCAAAGCGTTTAGCTAAGACTCCCAACTGGAAGTTTGCACAGTTGAACCTATTGGATCCTAAATCATGATGAATCCACTGAATATAGCTTGGATTAGTATAACCAAGCACATGAGGAAAATAAATAACCAAGTAATGCAATTGCTTAACAGCTTTCTTCCAGCTATTATATAATGGTTCTGGCGGGAACGCTCTCCAAAATCCCCTCCCTACGTAGGTCTACG
>JALLAU010001312.1:0-10295 GCA_036939495.1 Thalassiosira hispida | reverse complement strand
TCTACACCAGAATACTGAATTCCTACGTAAATTACACCGGAATTTTTTCTAACTAAAACTAAGACGCGCGATTAAGAAGATGCGAACAAAGAGCGCTCTGCTGAGTCTACCTACTCTGCTCTGAGTCTCTGAGTGTAGGTAGTGGTAGTGGTGATGGGTGACTCTATTTTATATTTTATTGAGTCATGGGCGAAGACGGCGATGGGCGAAGACGTCGAGGAACATTGTCATAAATTAATGATCACTGCGCAAATCTAAGCAAGCTATCAAGTACAATCACTCTCTAGATATTACAAAAGATAAGAATAATCCACCATGGCGCATGTGATGCATGATGAAAAGGAAAGGAAGCAACACAGCCGCCGATTTAATAGGTCAATACGGAGTGGCATGTCATCCCTCTCCAGTTCTCATTCGTCCACACTACTTGAGCAGATGTGCGCCAGCATCATTGCACCCTCTGGCTCAGAGGACGCTCGCAGCTGGAATGAAATAATGTTGCTAGGCGAGCAGAGCATTTCTATGGAGAAAGATAGTAATGGTGATGAAACCCTAGCCAAATCTCTTGTAGATCTACTGCCCAAGATTCCCCCCCCTAGACAGCAAGAATGACGGAAGAGGTAGATGCAGTCAAAGCTTCCTGCCACATGGGGATACTAACAATGGCAACTTGACTCCAAGGACACCGAAGTCATGTTTGCGCTCACATCCATCGCCTGAATCTCAAAAGACCCAGCATGTTACTGCTCATTCTTTTATCAACAAAAACAGCAGCTTAGCGGGCCCTCCGCCCCGAAGGAATGTTTATTCAGCGAGCCCTGCTGGCAGCAAGTCTGCAATCAGCAGCCCTGCAAAAAGTGTCCAAGATAACCGAGGGGCTACTTGCCGACTAGTTAGTATGAAGGACTATGATGGAGAGAGACGAGAAGTGTCAAACTTTGACTCTCCTCGATACCACGGGAAACGCCACCCGAAGACGCACAACAGTACTACTGACATTGATGAAGACATTGACCACCTCATCAAGAAGACACTTGAGGTTGACGCCCATGCTAAAGTGATCGGAATGGCATGGAAAGAACGCATTTCTCCATTCAGGCAAGGTACATTTTCGGGGGTTGTTGACAAAAAGATGCGACCACATGGAAGAGGTAGTTGGAAAGTAATAGGATCGATGGATGAAAAACTGGCTGGTTATTGGTACAATGGATCGTGAGTTTTGGACATTCATATTTATCATATGCTTTATCTCACTATGTCTTGCTGACAAAAGAGAAACGTGCACTTCTGTCAATTCAAATCTTTAGATATGTCCCATACGAGGACATTGCTAAAACACACGAGGAAGCAATGTATAATGACATCGAAAGTAGCAAGGCCAAGACCAAGAAGAATGGGGGTTATCCGCCACTTCCGTTTCCTGGTACCCCAAAAGAAGATGAATCATGCTCTCAAGGCCGCCACGAAAAGCGCCATCGGAGCCATACGACGAAACAAAAAGAAAGCAGGTCTCAAATCCAAACCGAGAGCTACCAGGCTACTCCGGCACAGGCTAAACAGAAATGCGAGCAAGAGCAAGGGTTGCAGTATAAACTAGGTGAAAAGCTACGTTCTCGGAAGCATATCATCGGCAGAAGAGCCGATGGAGGCTGGGCACACTTGAAGTTGCTATCCCAGTTACAGCCAAACGACGGAGCCTTCATAAAACGTACTGATGGGAACTTCACAAAGGCTTACTTGATTAGAAGGGATACAGCAAACACTAACGATGAGGAAACATTGGTGTTTCTAGTAAACTCATCAGGGTCCACGAAGAATATCCCTGAGCGAAAGTGGAAAACATGCATACGAGTCGAGCGCAGTAAGAAACATGAACAAGATGAGTCTCCAAGGTGTGTGAAAGAAAGAATCGTTCGAAGTTTCTCACAAGACATGCATACCAAGGAGCAATTCATGCAGCAGTACATCTTCTCATAGTTCGTATTATTATGAGCCGATAACAGAGCACTGGGCTTGATCATCAAACTTGAAATGTATCCCACGTCTACGAATATCCTATTGATTTCTCCTTAGTTGATAGACCTTCATTAAATTAGTCTCTCTTTTACATATTTTGAACCTTAGCATTGAGCTCACGCACATGCTTGAACACACCCACTCTAATGAAAAAACTGATTTTGTACTATTGAAACACTATGCCCGATTGGCCTGTGTCTATTGAGGGAGGAAGAGGAGAGGCTGAAGGGATGTGTATTGTGTATGGAACTGATCCATGGATGTGATGAATTGCCGAGAAGATATTCGTTTCGTAACCCTGATAGAGCTGTGTGTCACCCCTCACACCATGGTTTTATTCTTAGGTATTGTCTTTGATTCTTTTATTATTAATTAGTGCCATACTGAAATCATAGTTTTCGGTGCATGGGTACCTAGTGTCAGATCATGATCCAAGAATGAATAAAACATCTCAGAGCAAACAACCCCATGATGATGATGGAGTTACTCCGTGATATCCTTTTTGACCAATTCGCATTGTGCTCATGCTTTGACCCTAACGCCCCCAGCACTCGGAACCCTCTATCGTGCCTCTATGTACATGATCATCCATTTTCTTTATTTTTTCTTTCCTTTCCCAGTAGTCAGCCCCACAGATAACAAATCATCAAGATCATTTGTGTCCTTTTTCTTCGGTTTCTTTTTCATAGCCACCGGTTTGTTAGATACGGCTGTCGCTTCTTCCACCTCTTGCTGTTGTTTCATTTCTGCTTTTTTTGCAACCTTTGCGGCGAGGGCAGAAGCATCATTGAGATTTCTTGCTTCAGGTCGTCCTTCCTGAAAGATGATGATTTGTGGAATGTTTGAAGTGTGAGAAAAGAGCATGTTGTGAACAGACATGTTATTATTCCCTCATTCTACATTTTCCACTCAATAAGCTGCAAACCATTCAAAATAATATAATATGTTCCACGCCCTGACAAAAAATGCATTGTCCTTTTAGAATTATAGAACAGCACACATATCAAAATTATGTTGAAGAGATAGGCCACCTTCATTTGTTCAACGAAGATGTCTTTTTTCTCCTCGATAATGTCAAAAGGCAGTGGTAGATTCATGACATGAACAAATGTATTTAGTATACGTGCACCTCCCCGTCTTCGTCCAAAACACATCGAACACGAATAATATTTCATGTACGCAAAACAATAACAATGATGATGTACATCATTACAATTACACCGCGCGACTCATACCCTGGATTTGTTGTTGCCCGCATCTTTTTGCAGACGAGCCTGCTTCTTTGCCCGATCCCGTTCACGTTGGTCACCTCTTGCCATATTGTTTTTAGATTCAACAGTGGGCTTTGCTTGTAATCGATAGTATGGTTTTTTGTTCGTCCAGGTATAAATCCAGGAGGAGCTTTTGTTGGGCGGGTGGCGGCGCGGGTGGGGTTCAACCTGGTTCAACGTGCGTCAGGTGAGGGGTGGTTACTGTGAATATATACTTCGTACCTACCGTACAAAGTCGAACAAGCATTCTTGGCCGAGTGGTCTAAGGCGGTACGTTCAGGTCGTATTCTTCATTGGCATGGGTTCGAATCCCATAGAATGCATTTTGGTATTGATCCAATTTTCTTTTGGTTCATGTGGTAGTTGCCTGTTCTTTTGCCTCTTCTTAACAATGCTTTCTACTTCAATACTCAACCAAAACAATACATGGAAACGAAGGTGGTTGTTATGTAGTATCAATAGGATAGCAATGCAAATCACAAACCATAGCGAAAATGATGGAAACATAGTCAGAATGGTAGGGCAAGCTCTGGTTCTCACACAACAGGGCCGGAGGGATGGGTATGATAATATGTGAACATATGTCAAGGTTTATGTGGGTGGTCATGGCCTTCAGTAACCTGGGATAGGGGGAAATTTCAAGGAGGTGATGCATAGCCACTGAAAACAAGGGATACATATCATCCACATACTGTCGTTGAAAAATGATCGCGCTGTAGTTGTACATCGAGGCGAGGGGGCGACTCATATGGTGTTTTTAAACCTTAGCCTTGCATTTCCCTTGTGCTAAAAGGATAACTACATGTGGCCTTATTGAAAGGTATTGATAATGGATATGCTTTCGACGGGATATTTTTAGATGGTAGTATATTAAGCGGTATGGTATGTCTCAGATTTTCTCTTTTGGTATACACGGCCCAATGTGGACCGTCAGAATACACAGACAAGAAAACGACGACACCGGTAAATTTGCGATGGAGAAGGAGTCAAGCGCTGACTCTTAAAATCTTCTCCAGCCACCTTCCAACTAAATCTCTTCGAACCAAATGGTGACACATTGTTTGACAGCCTCAGTCTCTGCTGCCGTCAGCTGCTCATGCTTGTGATACGCCAATGCAACACGCTGGATGAAGTTCATTGAAAAGATCTTCCAGTCTCGTTTCAAGTCATCAGATGCACTGATTCGACCATTGCTCGCATAGACTCCTGGGGCCATCGCCTTGCAGTACGTATCAAACTCTTTCGCTAGCATAGGTCCCTTCTGAAGATGAGAAGCAATCTTCATGGCAAGCTCGGGGTCTTGGGGGTGGGTGGAAAGACAGAACGAGAAGATTGCCGCGGCAAGAGTGCGCTCGAAGATGCTGGTGCTGTCGATGAGTTTTCCCTCCATGCAGGCTTGAACGAGCGATTGACTCACAACAGGACATTGGGATGGAGGGGTAGTTGTGACTACAGGAGCTTCTCGTGGCTCCTTGGGGCACTTCTTTGGGGTAACATCCTTCTTGTCATTGCTAACGTCAATGGTAAAGCCGTCGTCACAATCGTAGGCCAACATGTCACACTTGCCAGGTCCATAATAATGATCGTGCGGCTTCTCCAGCCCGAACACTACTGGCGAAGCACTTGTATGGCGAATCGCCTGTCCAGAAGTGCTGGCTGCTCCGCCGAGACGACCGCGTCCCTTTCCACTTTTGCGAGGCTTGCTTGCCGCAATGCTAGCCGCATAGTCTTCGCAAATCCCGCTCAAGTTACGGGATACCTCTGTCACTGACAGTAGCTGTTCTTGACGTTCTTGAGCTTCCTCTTTCGAATATTTCTTTCGAGAGGAATGTGAGTAGGCGGAAGAGTCGTCTTCGTTGTCAGACCAGGCAGGTTGGGTTTGTTTGGCCTTTCTCGATTTCTTAGCAATAGGAGCAAAGCTAGATGCTCCAAGATGATGATTGAGCTGATCAAGGACATATTCTTCGGCTTGCAATGGGTCAGCGGGAGGTTTCAATGACGAATAGTATTCATTCATCTCCACATCTTCGCTTACAGAACGATTGAACTCTTTCTGGCCATCTACAATGCCATTACCTGAAGCAAAAGCAGAAGGACGTCGGCTGGGTTGTTTCGAACCGAAGGGACTTTTCTCCTCTTCTGAGACAACAGACTTGAGACCTGACGAGCCTCTAAGAGCAGCAAAAGAACGGACAGTTCCTCTTCCAGTTGGTAGATGGTCCATGGGCGAGTTGGAAGGTGAAGGAGATCGGCTCACTTTCATCCCTGCACCAGGTGATGATACCATCCCAACAGCACTACTTTCATCGTGTCGTTCCACAGGCCTCTCATGGACTACCTGTTCGTCTTCGTTTGACCAAGTAATACTAGGTGGAGGTGGAGGTGGAGACAGGGCTGTTTGAGTGCGGTTCCTCCTACCATCAAATCCAGGACATGTCCTCCTCCTAAGCTTGTACATTTCTTCAGGTCGATCTCTGTGAAACAATGGGTGGTAGTACACCCAAAAAGTACGTTCTCGATTGATCTTCCTGAAGTTGTAGAAGTTGAGCTGACGGACCAAACTTTGGAACCTCGAGTGACGAAAGTACTGAGGAAGCGTTTCAGACTCGAGGCGGGAAAGGTCATTGATACGAAAGGCTTCTCCAGATGGTACCCACTGCAGCATGGATAAATGAAACATCACAAAATATAATATGTGGTCAGTAAAGAAACGTTGGAAATTGGAAAAAGAGTACATCTTGTTGAATCAAGACCAATAAGATATGAGCCAACAAAAAAGAAATAGAGGCAGGTGCAAGCTATCATATCATGAATATTATAGTATCTTTCATATATTGTAATAACAAGGAAGTCGGCAATTGGAATTGCTACGATCTGACAATGTCCTTCTCGATGAAAAGAACAAATAATGACAACATGACAAAAAATGTACTATGGTATGGTACGGCGAAATCTGTTGCGCGTGATATTGATATGGAACACAAATCGTCCATGGAGAAGTAATAAAAAAGAGTGACATAATAATCATAGATTCCCTTTAGCTTCGAGCCACAGCGCCCTATGAATTCGTACAGGAAGCCATGGGGTTCGTTCTTCCACCGAAATTGAATTCCAACACATCTTCGGCGAATTCTGTGGCACGTGTTATGGAACACAAATCGTCCATGGAGATGAGTAAGAAAAGAATGACATGATAGATCCCCTTTAGCTTTGAGACAACATCACCCGATAATAAATCATACAGGCCATTGAGTTCGTTTTTCATCCTCAAATTGCATTCCAACACATCGTTTCTACGTAGGATCTCTACCAAAGAACAATTTGACGCACCGATACAATATCATCCGATGCTCCGTTAACCATGTTGTTCAACTTGAGCACAAACCCGGTCAGATTGCCCTTGCCACTACCCTCCTTAGAGGGTGCAGTGGTAGTGGGAGAGAGTGATCTAATGGAGGTCGCCATGGTAGAATGTTTGAATGCTTGTGCCTATGCTATCTATCGGCCCCTCGCCATGGTCTGCTCACTTTTCTTTGGCGGTTCTTCTTCCCCCTCTATCGCTTGAAAAAGCAACGCACCGCCGCGTGGTCGTGGTGGGTGAACTTGGATTTATTTGGATTCAGGAAAGAAATCTTTTTACTGCAATGACTACATCGGAATTGGTACCAAATCTTACAGCGAACCCTCGATCCTCCGACCACAAATTTAGGGTTATTGGATGACATCGGGTTATGAGCACTGATCGCATTTGTGACTTGTGACGGCGCGCCAAAAATCTAGAGTGAAATGCTGACAGACAAGGCAATTAATAAGCCAAAGAGAGAGAACCGATTATGTGGGTGTGCTTCTCGTAAAGAGAATGCGAACTGCAAATAGCTTATGGGGATATGGTCAGAACTTTTATCCTCTCTCTACTCGTGAAATTCAATTCAGCAACAACACAGTTGTTGAGTATTGAGTATGAGGCGGAACATATCGATCATCATGTGTGCAAAATAATTTTAGTGAAGTAATCCAACAACCTCCAAAGAAGAGAAAGAATGATGCAACCTAAGGTCTCTTTATCTGATCTACCAACATTTGACATTACCTACTCATACTGCGATGTGAGACACCAGTGTGAGATAGTAGAAGAGAGAGGAGGGAGAAAGAGAAGAGAGAACAAGAGCCACAATGTCCGAAACAAGCGGAAAAAACACTGCACGGAACACCAAGCGTCGGCGTCGATTCTGCCTCAAATTGATGATGATGAATTCTTCCTCAGCAAGCAAGAGACAGGACATAGCATGAGGATAGAACCTATATCTAGATTTCCATGCAAGTCAAGAAGATGCCAGCGGTGACATTCATGGCATGTCTTCCTGATGTACGACATTCAATGTCTTCCCTATTTTTTAAGAGACGTGGCAATATGCCGCAACAATTCGGTGATATATTGTGACACACCACGACATATTGTGACATGCCATCATTTGAAAGTCTTCGGGAGAAGACACGTCTGCAAAATACATTCCCAGTTATAAGCAAGAAAATGCCATGAGACAGTCCTACCTCCGGTAGACGAGTTTCCCCCAGCCACCGTTTAGTAGGGTGTCAAGTCAACGGGCCGCATGAACTCCCCTCTTTCCACCATTGTTGAAGGCTTAATTGTTCACCAAACAACTCAGCGGCATGTTTTCTATAGCCATAATTGTGTTTTTGATGGTCAATTTTCTTACAGTCTATGCTGCAATATACTTCAAGAATGTTACAAGTTGTGTGCACTTCTTGATACTATCACCTCATTTTCCGCAGGCACTAGCCACTGACATTGCGCTTATAGTTCCCACTTGTACTTCATTAAGTGACTCTGGTACACCCATAGCACCAGGATTGTGGACTAAGGTGCCGCAAATATAGGGCTGGTATATCGCCGAAGACGGTGCACCACTGGTGAGCTGTCCCCCCCATCATCATCATACTAGGTTTCATGTTCTGCCAGAATTCCTCCAGAGTTCTGTTAATTCTGTTCCTTTTTGCTGATTTCCAAAGGAACCAGTTCCTTTGAACCAGTTCCTTTTCTTTTTGAAGAAGGAATATTGGGGAGCGACATGAGGTTTTTAAGTGGTCAAGAAAGTACTAGGTAATGTCATGGTAACCTGGTTTGAATACTACAATGGGGTTGTTTTGTACATGTTTTAAATACACATGCAAATCAAGTCACCTCCATGATGATTTAATTAACTTACTAATTTAGACATGACAGGAATTCCTTCCCCCAATCGGAATTCCAGGGAATTCCTTTAGAATTATGCCTTTGACGCCAGCCAATGAGAAAGGAACAAAAAGGAAACTGAAGCGACCTAGCCAACATAGAGGGAGGAGTATTGACTGCTTACGCCGGATACTTATGTCACTGCCTCCCAGATAAGGTCTTGCAATCCGGAAAACTATGGGATGGTATGTGCTGGCCATCCATGTGCTGGATCAATGCCGTCGCATACACCTCTCAGGTCTTATTCAAATGGTGTATCCATCGTTTCTTTGTATTGAATCCACGTCAGGTGGAGTTGTCCCACATCAAACTTTGGTGAGGGATCGGTCGTGGTGAGCCAGTTATTTATTCTTATGGTCTAGGTATGTAATCCTGCTGGACAGTTATGCACCATATACGATGTTGTACCTATTGTGATTTTTGTGAAGGATTTCATTTCAAGTGTTCCAGATTGGGATTGAGTTCACCCATGCCTCCCAAATCAGCCTACTTCACTATATCATAGTGCTGTGGCCCATTCCTTGGTAATGAATCCCCTTGTACAGGAGATGGAAGCCGATAATCTGATGCTGTGTGATTTCTTCCTGCGCTGCTCGGGTGTGAGTCTTTTTGACAAAGGTTTTCTTTCCCTCACATTACGTCTTAATCACATGACAGAAGGCATCCATAATATTTTGTGGGACCTTTTATTTCCTGCCACATTACGATGTCAATACAAGAGCTTTTTGGTCATCACTGTATTGGTGCAACATAACAAATGCTCCATATTTCCGTTGTACATGGCACTGAGGACTTTACCCAGTGATGTTGATGCATTTGCGCATGTCCATAACAGCAACTAGCAGCCGTATTTTACTTTGCTGGTGTGTATTTGGTGGGTCTGTCCATGTTTGGTCCAGAATGTGCCTACTGTTGCCCAATAAACTAGGTCAAATTTATCCCTACTACATCGGAGTCCTCCCTTCTTGGGGTACTTACGTCTCTCTGGGACTTGGTGTGCACGATTTATTCAATGTTTTGACCAAGATAGCCCACATCTACTTTCGATACAGAGCAATGTGTTCGATCCAGGACAAGGAATGCATAGTATTAGCGCCAGGGGGTGTGGGATGGGGTGAGGGGTGCCTTCCAAAGTCGCGCAAGCCATGACCAATTATATTTGACACAGGCAATGTTTATCATGACATTTGTACTCAGCATCTTGCCACAACCCTCTGTAAGAAGTCAATGACTGACTCCGTGGTTTCAAAAACTGTGTCTTCGGTATCTGATCCTGACAGTGTTGCATCATTGCACCATCATACTATATTCTTCCCATCTGGGTAAAACTAAACATGTCGGAACTTCACTTGTGATGCCTTCCTTGTGGGCTTTGAATGGTGGGGATGGTGTCAATGGGGTGTGAAGGTGGAAGTAAGGCCAACTGCTGGGTAGTACAGCTGTTGGAGACTGGTTAGGAGTAGGGCAACACTATGTCAACACTCTCATGGCACTTTGCCACCTGTGACATGTGTCACTATGCTCCAGAAACACCCACCCATTCATGGACTTTTCAACTCACGCCAAGAACTTCTTCTGAGGCCCTCACTGAGGAGCCGGCTTTGAATTGTGTGTGGAGATGGAAGTAACATCTGAAGACGGGGTTGTTACATCACTGCCGGTGTTAGGTACGTAGTAATTAATTACATAGAAAAGTGGCAATTAATCATCGGGAGCAGGTACGCAACTTTTTTCGATATATCCAACATCGGAAT
>JALLAU010001311.1:0-10359 GCA_036939495.1 Thalassiosira hispida | reverse complement strand
CCGCAACAGCAGCAATCCAAAGCATCCCGTCAAACATTACGAGAATCAAAACTACACTCTTCCTGCGTTTCAGAGAAGTAGTACTGTGTCAGGTGGATTGGCTGTAAACCATCATTTTTGCAGCCTACATGCCCAAATTCTAAGTCTGGGTACCATTTCGTTGTTAGATTTTCGATCTGGTTTTCGCACTTGTCATTCCACCAATTCTTTTCTTGACAACACTCCTTAAGCGTACTAAAGAGAGTGTCCCAGCTCTGGGCATTCCCTTCCCCACCTCCATCGTAGATACACTTTTTCAACGTGTATTGCATGAAGTACTTGGAAGTAGTAGTAGTCGGGGATGTTGCCGGGGTGGTGCCGCCACCTGCAGCTGCAATGCAGTTGTCGTAGTTCCAGCTAAAGAGAAAGAAAGTATGGTGAGTTTGAATGCATCAGAATGTGATGTCAAAAAGTTCAGTAGAGAAACTCACGAATAATTCTTCGTGCAGCACGCGGCAAGAGTGGTGTGCAACCACGAGCTCGGGTTATTAGTCATGTAAGCGGGCTGCCCTCCGTTGTTCCTGCAAACGTGATCAGAGCTCAACCAGTCTATTTTGTGTAAGAAGATTCGTCAATAGGAAGACATGGGGTCATGCGTGGTCAGCAATGAGTTGTACAGTACTAATGACCCTGGACATAGGTAGAGCATATAGGTAAAATAGTACACTTACCTGGATAATACAGTCCTCCGGTAGGCGAGGCAACAGTAGAGGTGGCGGAGCTCGGGTCACTTCTAATGCAGTTGTCATAATTCCACTTATAATTGGTCGTACAACACGCAACCAACGTTTCGTGCATCCAATGACTTGGACTGTTGTTCATATACCCCGGCTGCTTCCCATTATTCCTACACACGTGATCGGTACTATCGAAGACGGGATAGTACAGCCCGTTATTCTTACTGGACGCGGCCGATCCCATGCACGTGTCAAACTTGTATGCGTAATGTTCATTGCAGCAGTCTTCTAATTGGCTGAACATGTAGTACATGGCATTGGTAGTCATGTACGTTGGTTCGTTGCCGTCATCGACACATCCTTCATCGCTGCCGTGCCAATCCGGATAAAACAAAGCCCTGGAGCATATCCCCGGCGCATTTCCCATGCACCCATCGTAATTCCAACCAAAGTATGTGGTACAACAACTGTCGAGTGTGCTCGTCAAATAGTCACTGGGGTTTGCGTTCATGTAAGCTATATATGGTGTGCAGAAGATGTGATATGAGAAATGAGTGAGCATTTTGGCAAGCAGACAAGCGAATTGGTACACACATCACATTCCTACACAACGGATATGTTGATGCACTAAGTACAGCTATTCATATTATCATCGACACGACACAACACAAACTTACCAGGATGATTGCCGTCGTTCTTACATCCATCTCCACCCGGACTCCAATCGGGGTAAAACAGAAACATGGTCTCAGGATCCGTAGGTGCCATACTAGGCGTACAACTGGGCTGCGCACTCGGATTTTCGGACGGTTGTGACGTGGGCTCTTCGCTCGGTTGACTGCTGGGTTGTAACGACGGACCGCTCGAGGGCATGGACGAGGGCTGTTTGCTCGGTACGCTACTGGGTTGCATTGATGGACCGCTCGAGGGCATGGAGGAGGGATGTTCGCTTGGTACGCTACTTGGTTGATGCGACGGAATGCTCGAGGGCATGGACGATGGAGATTCGGATGGCGAGGATGACGGCATGCTAGATGGACCGCTGGAGGGCATGGACGATGGAGATTCGGATGGTGAGGATGACGGCATGCCAGACGGACCGCTCGATGGATTGGAGGAGGGCTGTCCGGACGGCATGGACGATGGTCCGCTAGATGGTGCGCTCGAAGGGATGGACGACGGACCACTCGAGGGCATGGATGACGGTTGGGATGACGGCTCGTCGGTCACACAGCCAATGCAGTACGCCATGCCGTTGACGGCTACAAATCCATCGACGTTTCCGAGCTCTTTAATTGTTCCCTGAACTACCTGCCTGTAGCAGATGCACATGCCATCGGGATCATTGGCGGGAATTGAATCATCGTAGCCAAAGCCGACGACATCCTTGAAGAGAACTTGAGGGTCGGCTTGATTTCCATATGTGCCGTAGCAGTAATCGTGACAGCCCTGTTCGTCGTTGGTTATGGTAACGACGACGCTATTGATGGTGACGGTAGAGCCCACGATATCGGTCCCCCCACCATCGTTCCAAACTGGGGTGGAACTTCCGTCGAACCGCTCTTCCGTGAAAAGAGCGCCGTCCGCGTCCAATAGCTGTCCGGTGGCTAGATATTTTACGGGCCAACCGTCGCCGTTGGTGACCTCTGCTTGGGACGTGGCCTGTTGTTGCACATTAATAGGTATGCAAATGTGGGATAAAAAAGGTTAGCAAAACATATGCTGTAAAAAAAAAAAAAGAGAAGAGATAAAAAAATAATGGGACGATGTGGGGCACTTTTAGTCCTAAAATGAGCCATACATTATACATTGTCCTCCTCTGGGCCCATCGCCCTCCCATCGCCCAAAAGAGCCCAATAAATCAGAGGACAATCTAGATATAGGTAGCCAATTGCAACGAACCCCCTCCCTCGCCACGCACCATTCAACGAAATATACGTAAGCGAATGACGGAACCTCTTGGCTGAAGTCCAGCCCAGCTCTCCCCACACAGCACACACACGACGCGTCCTCTCCCCCCGAGTCTCTCTAGAGCACGGCCGGGCGACTGCCCTCGCCTATACAACGACGGGACGGGGAGAGTCTCTTCGACAACCGCCCGCGCGCCAATGCAGCCCATATAAATAATAAATAATGGTAGGACAATAAAAGTAACTTGCCATTCCCAAGATGGATAAAAGGGTTATCAAGACGGGTAGATTCATCATCGTTGTGTTTGTGCGTGCCCGTCCATGTGAGTGTAAAGTTTCTCAACAAAATGGAGGTGACGGCGGTGTTGTTGTTGGGATGGAGCCGGAGGAGTTTGAGAATGGTTGAGTGAGTGGGGTGCGGTGGGGGTTGGGCACAGATGGTAAGTTGAAGTTGGACGGCGAAGATGGCCACTCTAAACCTTCATGGGGCGGGCAGAATTATTGATTTCACCACGGTGATACGATAATGACCTGCGTGTTTTGGTTCATGTGAACCTGATGCGAACTGAAATGAAGGTTACGGTACTAATAAAAGGAATAAATATATTTTACTAAATAAGTGGAAAATGAATGTAATGTTTGGAAGTAAATGTACCTATTTCTGTATATCTAATATGTTCCTTATCCCTGAATGATGGGGGGTACCCGAACGGTACTGTTAGTTCTTCATGAAAGATGATACCTAGATAATACAAAAGGGCTGTTCTGACCCTGAGGGATTAAACACACAAAATATCAAGACTGACCACGACCACTTACTTCACAGTACATAGATAGTTAGGAAGCCCAAATAATGTATGCTTGCGTGACAATACGTATCGTACATTTTTCCTGTGCAGAAGGCGATTGATACGGTATTAAAGTGACCATTCTCAGATGCTCCAATGGATATCCTGAGAGGTGTCTCATATCATAGATAGATATGTGAAGATATCAAATTAGGAATTAATACTAAATATGGCGCCAGTGGTCCTGATCGTATCTACCTAAATACCTACCTAATTAGACGAGATTGAGCGCGCGCGCGCGGGCCGCTACAAAAATACATCTCTTTTTGCTTCGGCTTGGGGATTGCTTTGGAAGTTGGAATTTGTGTTGGGCTGTCAGGGTTCTAGTGCATGGGTTTGCCGTGTAGTAGTCTTCAAATCGATACACAGAGACAGAGCAGCGCGACGAAGGACAGAGCAGCCCCTGGCTGGGCCCATCACACTAGAAGCACACGGAAAATTCAATGCGCATTCATTTTGGCGAGAACCAGAATGCAATGATACGCCTCGAAAAGTAGTGAGCACATACAATACATAATGTTCTCGAACCGGATCGGATGGCAACATCGCCGCCGCCTCGTACAGCAAGCAAATGATAACGATAATTATAATACATCTCCAAATTCCCCATCGCGCCCGTCCCCGCTTAAATGGGCGGCAATTGTTGTGCTGCTATTATCATTGGGGAATTATGTTTTTCTCCGAATAGACAAGCAGCAAAAAAATAGCAATGCAACTACGGATGTCAAGCCCAAATTATTGTCAATGGAGGGTATTATTTGCCAGGACGACAATTCAGAGCAGCTCACTGATATGCTTACATCTCAAACTGGAATGAACTGTTCTGAATTCTTTGTTGGAGAAGATGTGAGAATAGGCCCGTGTAACATGCCCATTGGTGCTCCTGATGAAAACGGATTCCAGAAGAGGCTAAAGCACGCATGCCGCAAGAGCTGTGGCTTTTGTGGTAGTACCGAACTTGATGATGAGGGGGTTATGAAACAACAGGAGAGCAGCAACGCAACAGAAAATAGAGATCCATATTATTATGGACCAGGGGACATCAAGGGGGGAATGTCCAAAAAGTTGATTGTACAAAACGCATCACAGCTTGATGACTTGAAGTATGCTAAGCCTTCCTTTGTACATAGCCGCCCTGACTCCGATCATCAAGATGTGATTGTGGATGTGATCAGCATTGGAACGGAAACAAGGCCTGAATACGTAAGTTTATATTTTACTCGTCTTATGATGTCTTATCCATTGCATTTATCTTGTACGATACGAGATAATGCATGTTTTTTTGTAATACTGACTGCAATATCATCTTCTGCAAACTCATTGTTCAGATGACAGCTCAAGTTGACACATGGGCAAATCACAGTAGTATTCGTCACTTTTGGGGCTTTACTGAGCGTGATGACTTCAATCTAAGTTGTCCCTTGATGAGTAATGACACCTTGAAATCATACATATTTGGATGCAAAGATGAGCTGTCGCCTATGGGCTGGCATGAGGATTATGAAAAGACTCTTCCAAGAATACAGGATGGTTCTGTGCAATGCGACGTCCTGGACGTGCCCTCGGTTGGATTCATACCATGTACCAAAATGAAACATCAGCTATGATTCCTGATTTCTTGAGTATTGTGGATGATGACACCGCAGTAGTAAGTAGAGTCTTTTCTGTAGACTTGAACCAATGTTTTTTTGCATGATGCTCAAGTCTTCAATACCTTTTGATGCTCTTTAAATGCAGGATATTGATAAGGTGATACAATATATGCGACATAATGTTGACAAAATTAATGGTGGCTCTTTTATTGGAGCAGGAAAAATGCTAATGTCACATCGTATGGGAGGGTTTTTGTTTCCGTGGGTAAGTAGAGTCCTTTCTGTAGTCTTGATCCATGTTTTTTACATGATGCTCAAGTCTTCAATACCTTTTAATGCTCTGTAAATGCAGGGCGGATTTGGCACTTTCTTTAGCAAAGCGGCAATACAAAGTCTGACCCAACCAATTTTTTGCAACGATAGATGGCAGCACGAGAAAAGCTCACTCATAAACAGAACATGCTCCAATCTGCAAAAGAATCGGGTGGGTGAACAAATTGTATTCCAGCAGGGGGATTCGGCTCTGGAATTGTTCTACAGGTATTCAGCTTTACAAGACTTTTGTATGCATGCAGATTGGTTGATAGGCTACATGTCCACATTTTATTCTGGCGGATATATCAATATGGATACACATTTGCCGCATCCGTGGATAGGTCACTGGCAAACTCCTGAGGACATGAAGAATTTTGCAATCGCACATCCCCAGAGCAAGAGATAGGCCGGCATTGAGTCATCATCGGGGAAACTGGGAAAAGCACCTATTTCGCCATAAAGAAATATCTCAAAATCTATGTTTGTAAAGGACATGCAGTCATGTATGAAAGATAGTTTTAGACGTGTAAGTGTGAGTATGTCTCCCATGAATTTTGGCTGAAAAATGTTGACTATACTCATTTTTAACATTCTCCCAGACATGTTTGTTCATCCGTGTTGTGTCCATGGAAGTATTTGTACTACTCTGCCAGCTCTCGTGGTTTCACCAGCACTCCCACACTACACACCATAATATGTTGTCCCGGATGTAAGTGAAAGTGAGAGGCTTCCCGGCACATGGCAGGGCATATATTATGGGTGTGTTTCAATCCGTACACGAAAACTACTTCTCACGAAAGTACCAACCCCTTGGCTGCTCAAGACATTCATCTCACAATAAGCCAGCTGGTTGATACCACTCAAGCCCGAGCTCGAGCTGCTTGAAATTTAAATGTGGTTTGGCCGGAGAGGCTGATACCTCTACCTACTGAAAAATATGCGAGCACCTCGCACTTTTAGGACTGTGGAAAAATTGTGGATAGATATGGCATTGCTTGATTGGCATGTTGATTAGATAAAAATAGAAAGCTCTGTTTTCGCCAACTATTTCTTGAATGCCACATTCAAATCCAAGAGAACAACAGGCCGAACACAGATGGATAATATGATGATTGACGCCGAGGGTGAAATAATGACTTCATGGAGGATTCAGATGTAAAAGAATGTTGAGTATAGAGACTAAAAATCAGATAATGGGTTTACCCTTATCTAGATAGATCACTACTAATAATTCCTGCTGCTGCTGGGTGGTTGCGTTGGTGGCGTGCCTGGACATTTTTTGCCCTTTTCTACGCGAATATGTACTATTCCTATATATGTACCTGCCTGGAATTCATTTATTTCTAGGATCAGATTAGACAGGTAGAGCGAGCTGCAATTGTGGTTTCGGGTCGCGAGCTCGATTCTCGACCAAGGAACATGTTGATATGGGTTACTCAAATCCTTGGGTAAGCTAGATTTTGTTCTAAACTTGTGTGGCAGGGGTTTCAAATCCAGACACACTGACATGATCTGCAGGTCAACATGTTGACTTTTAGTACAATTACTTTGAGAAGAGTGGCAACCCAAGAAGAATGGTAACCCAAGCTAGAAGTGTTGTTTTGTTAACCGAGCCTATTGAAACGTACGAAAATATTGATGCCAACCACGACAAACATAATTGCAATAGCTGCGGAATAAATTGCAACTAGTGTCTTCGCTTGATAACTAAATGATCATGCAGTACCAGCCGCTCCAATCTCTTCTTTGCAAGAGCAAGAAGGCTGGATCCCATAATACGACTTGATGATCTTGATTTACAAGTCTTTCATCAAGAAAGTCTATTTGCATCGCTCAAATTAAATTTGTTACCAGTTGCCTTCCCACCTCTCTATTCCAGCAAGCTGGTTTGACAAACAATCCATGCAGCGATTCGTGAAAACCCAATTCTGCCATTCCTTTCAAGTACAAATCATCTCTTGCAAAGGGTTCATGATGTTGGCACTCCCTCAAGTCAAGAAAGGAGAGGGTGCTCACTTCACGTATAGATCTCAGTGCTTGAATCAATTGACGTCCACCTCCTACCCCACGACCATTATCTACATTTCTACCACCATCTGGACCTCCTTCCACGTTTAATTGACGGCATGCGTATAATCTCAGTTCTGACAGGGAAGTGCACCGCTCTGTCAATAATTGCACCAGACCTCCGATGGTTAGTTTTGTACAAAAACTGACATCTAAGGAATACAAACCAGGCATCCTATGTGAAATTGATTCCAAGCTTGCATCTGTTATGCGGCGTAAATATCGAAGCTGGAGATGTAACAGGTGATGTAAAGACTGGGTGATTCCTTCAACAAATCGATCAGTTAGACGATGACATTCACTGACACATAGTGAACGGAGGTGAGGAAGGTTGTCCATTTGCAAGGCTGTAGCTGTGGAATCAGTTAACGAGTGACAACCCCAGAGATTCAGCAGCACGAGTTTTGAGGGCGACTGAGGCATTGTTGAAAAATGGTCATCAATCTGCAACGTCGAACCTGCAGATTGGTCATGAAATGACACATTTGTTAACCTAATACAACCCCAAAATGTCACTTGGACAAGGTCTCTGCAATTTCTCGTTATCAAATCAACCGATAGGTTTGTCATCTTATAGTTGTCTTTTCCATGAAACACTTCTAACTTTGTCAAGTGCCGACCAATTGCAATGCCAGCCTCATCATCCAGTTGATGCACTTGTGATACATCCAAAACTCGAAGATTGCGACAAGACTGAGCCAAATGAACTACTCCATCATTCGTAATATGTCGCAATCCCTTCATGTCTGTCTCACAACACACATATTCGAGCAAAGACTGAAAGTGTTAGAGAGTATTATCTAGTTGCACGTTTTGATGTGATGACAAAATAATCAAACTCACACAGTACTTCAAGGCGCTCTCCAATGTATGTGGATATTAAGTGGAGTGTCATATCGGTTATCGCAGGTATACGGCTGATATCCAATCTTTTCAGTTTGCGCAGGTAAGGCAAGGCAGGATGAAGATCAATAAGAGGCTGGAGAGGGATGAAATCATTGAGAACAAGGGCCTCCAGAGAGGAATGGGAGTGATTTAAAAGGCCACGAAGAAGGGATCGGAACGACGGATGATTCTGTTCTGGCAAAGAGGTGGGGGATGAATTATTGTTTGCTGTAAACTCGTTGTTGTATACAGCCCGGAGAGATGGCGAACGAGATGATATAGATTGTGGATTATTACGAAGGTGGGTAGACGTCATTATTGGAGCAACAAAATTCATCAGATCCTTGGGAAATAGTGATGTATCATTGACATCCACGACAATAGCAATGCCCTTTTCGAGGACAATATCTCTCCACGAGCTGCACACAAGTTGGCACATTGCACGTTGGAATACTGTGAGGAATGGCAAGATGATCGGAAGTGTGATTTCAGCGGTTGTGGGTGCAAGTCTCCATTGCTTCTTGGACGGTGGTGACGATGGCGGTGATGCGGATGGTGATGCAGCCAAGGATGGATACAACTGTGATTGAATGTGCAAAGATGACGAAGACGATTGTGATGTTGGCGAAGATGAAATTGGTATCAATCCAGGTGCTGCTAAGTCCATTGCACTCTCACAAGAAGTTCCATTGTCTGATTTCATTTCCATGCTCTTCGTTTGTTGTTGTTGCTCTTCTACTTCGCTTGAAGTAGTGTCATCATTAGCATCAGTTATCAAACGAAACAGAGGATCCTGGCGTTTCAGCAAAACTCTTTCGTGTTCACGAAACGTAGACTGGAATATGCGTGATACTGAGCAATGATGCCGGCGGTGTTTCCTCGAATGCATAGTTGTTTCATTTGAATCTAATTCTTCTTTTCTGTTTGTTGTTCTCGCATCATGCTCGTCTCTACTATTATCTGCTACCACATGACCTTCACCAAGAGTATCTGCACTGCTGTCAATAATTTCTCCACAGTCATTATTGAAATAATCTTGAAACAAATACTCCACCCTCAAAAGCTTTGTAGTTCCTGGGCAAGGATCACCAAACACTGCATTCATTGGACGGCCATCCATCAATGGGAAAGCATTAGTATTATTTGCTTGCATTCTGAATGTATTGCTTTGTAGTTGTGGATAGCAACCATCATCATCATCATCATCATCATCATCTACCCCCTGCTTATGAACATCATCCAAGCTATTATATTCTTCCCCATTCTCAAAACCATCATCCTGCTCCACATCAGACAAACTCATGCTAATGAGCGCCCTCAAAAATGGCAGCACATCTCGTGTGTACGGAACATGTGTTTCCTTCTTGTTGTAATCGACCAATTTTCCATCTAACAATCTCCGTCCTTCGGCGGGACCGTAGGTTGCCGAGAGAATGTGCAGGCGGGTGTGTATTTGCTTGGTGGGAATGTTATTGCGACGACGGGTAGTAGTAGTAGCAGTAGCAGTCGCGGAAGAAGCGCCAGCATCTGCGGACGAGTTTATTGTGCATTGCATCATTTTTGACGACAGCCCCCCAGCCCCTACCTTCTAACAAATACAGCGATACTACAGATGAATGAAGCGGAGAGCTCATAAAGCAGTTATCTGTAGTCGAAACGCAAGGACAAGACGAACGATAGCCCTATTGAGAGATTGAGACCTATTGCCTACCATATCGTATTGCTATTGAGAAGTATTGAGACCTTTCGCAGCACCTTTTCGATTTTCGGCCGTCGGCCGGCGGCCGGCCCATCATCGCGGGAGCGCTGTGATCTGCTGTGATACACGTAGGCCTGGTAAGCTCACACTAACAGGTCTCGCTCATAGAACAGAAACGTAAACCCGAAAAACTAAGAAAAAAAAACCCCCTCCTGTCTCTTTGCTCTAGGATTTATCGGTGATTTTCTGGTCTGGCTTAGCAGAGGCTCAAATTCTCGACAATATTGGCCGCCACAAGACCGCTAGAAGAAAGCTACAATGCCGCCC